>JARYHS010008074.1:9780772-9860942 GCA_031002005.1 Vandiemenella viatica | reverse complement strand
AAAAGTGAAATATAGGAAAAAACACGTCTATTTTTATATATATATAAGATTATGTATGGGGGGCAAAAAAATGTTGAAAGTGGGACATGACCCAAAAAAGGTTGGGAAACACTGCTGTATGTAATTTAGATATCCTGTATACTCACAGTGCGGCGCATGTGTGTGAGAAAGTAACATATCGTTCAAGTAAACGTGAGTATTCCGTTTTATGAAGCTGAATTAAATCTTGTGTGGTAAAATTCTGTCAAATTGTCTGTAGTTTTATATATCCGACGATACTGAGGTACATGAATAAATTTAATTGACAATTTAATATTACCAAAAGATATTAAATAGGAGACCTGTAGGCAATAGTTTAAACTTAAAAAAAAAAAATTGGAGATAAAATGAAGCTGACAAAAAAAAACTGTATATTGGAAAAAAATATTTTTCTACAGCTGTATGATGTTTGGAAACGATAGCGTCTTATCATGAAGTTTGATGAGAAATTACCATTTTTGCTAAAATTTCAGTCTAGACGCATTTGTGTGTGTGTGTGTGTGTGTGTGTGTGTGTGTGTGTGTGTGTGTGTGTGTGTGTGTGCGTACCAGTTTTGTCTTGTCCGATCAAATGTAATCAACCCTACAACCGTATCAGCAAAAATCGCTTCCCCTTTAATCCTGAAAAATGCCTAAGGATATTGTGTAATGATTTTACTAATTTTCTTACCATTCACATCACAGGAAGGTATGGACACACTGACAGAAGGTCTGCCATTGAATGCCAATGCTTCCAGTATTACATAACAACGAAGATTTCCTCGTCGTTGAGAATAACTATAATGTTCTTGAGTGAACGAGGTGATTTCACATGCTATTTTGGCGATCGAAACACTCTACCAGAGATTTCGATCAGCTGGTCACCCGAGAGCATTTTATTAATTTCCAGTTCCTGAACCTTGTTTAGTTATATATTACGTGTATCGGTGTAGAGTGACCCTGTGCGGGGTGCGCAGGGGGAGGAGATGCTGGTGCTGCCTCTGGTGACGATGGGGGCGTTGCTGGTGGCGGGCAGCGCGTGCAGTCTGCTGCTTCCGGAGACGCTGCACCGCGGCCTTCCGCAGACCCTGGACGATGGCGAGGCCTTCGGCAAGGACATCGGCTGGAGGGACCTCATACGGTGCTGTCCGACCAGGTAGGTGCTCACATTAGGAGGTACGCAACACCTAAAGTCCTGCGTTAAGTCCCTAATCTCTGCTCATTGCATATAGAGTGAGGGCACACGAGACTGTTGATGCCGATTCTTCCGTCGGATGGCGACGCAATACTTGGCAGCCCGCAGTGTAGGGCAAAAAGGGCTGGCACCAGGTTTCACCCTCTCATCTACAACACAAACAACACTATACTCTGAACACACACACTTACAACATCGCTGTCACGCTGGGGAGGAAAGTGGGAAACTACCCCATTACATCTTCCCACATGTTGCATGGAGGGGTAAAGTAGCCGGCCAAGGGCAAGGCATTCATAGGAGAAGAGGTAGAACCAATGTAAAATGATTCAGCACACTGACGTTATATGAAAGAAACTTAAAACAAAGACCAAAACAGCTGCTCAGACTCATCCACAGACAAGGCACGCCCGAAACTCAATCTGTTAAAAACGATAGTCTTTGTTTTAAGAATTCCCCTAATTTCTAGTTGTTTTGCATTCAGTTATTTATGATATACGGTATTAAAGCATTTCACCATAATCATTAATTTGTATTTTTGATTAATATTACCAATTTTTCTTTCGCATAGAAAGAAATGATTCAAGAATTACTCAGTCAGAATTTTATAAAAGACTAGCCCGTACCCGCGACTTCGTACGCATGGATTAAGAATTTTTTTGCCAGAATTAAATATAGGAAGTTTTTGGTAACGAAGGATTGGTCCCAAACAATATCGAGTCGGAATAATATGACAGGAAAGCTAATCACTATCTCATTGTACCGTCGAACCTGTCTCTTGAAGGGAATCAATTTCCAACATATTTCTGTCACCATTCGATAAGGTCTCAAAATTTCGTGACTTCAACTGTTAATCATACTGGAAAAAATATCCTGTGCCCTTCATACAGATTTCCTTATAAAATTACATCACAACGATATTGCCATTTAGTCGTCAAAATGTAACAAAAAGACAGAGACTTACTTCCGTATATATATTAGTATTACTGTGGTTCCCACTCACACACTGACTGCGAACAACACATGAGGGATCATTATAACGTAAAAAAGTGTACACCTACAACATTGCAAGACTACCTACGATTTGCCTCTCATTGCACCCGTAAGTTTCTAATATCTACAGTTTAAAATTCAATCCGAATAATCTACGGCCCAGGCCTGACTCTTACGATGAAAAACAATTTTTAAAAATCTTAGCCTCCACGGAGATTTGAACCGGATACCATGACTTAGTAAGCAAGCGCTTTAGCCACTGAGCTGCCAGCCCACTTCACGGAAACACAGTATGAAGACGTCCACATCCAACGTGTCTGTCTATCGCCGTATTTCGAAGTTATGAGACAAAATGTGTTATTTATACATATAATTTTTCAACCAAATGTAGATAGTATTTTTCTCCTTGTTTCAAAGGATAAGTGTGCAAAGTTTCATCGAGATAGGATGAAAACTGTTGATTTGTATGAAGAACAAACAAAGTCCAGTTCCCTCCCTACAGATTTTCTCGTCAAATTCCTGACAATATCGGCATAGGCATTTACGAGTAATTGTCAAAACGTAAAATAAGACAGAGACTTACTTCCGCATTTATAGTATTCCTACACACACACTGACTACGAATCACCCCTGATGGATCAATATAACGTAAAAAACTGTACATCTACTGTATTGCAAGACTACCTACGAATTGCCTCAGGTTGCACCCCTACCTTTGTGATATCTACAGTTTAAAATTCAATTCAAATAACCGACGGCCCAACCGTGACTCTTACGATCAAAAACAATTTTTAAAAATCTTAGCCTCCACGGAGATTTGAACCGGAGACCACGACGTTCGTAATCCAGCGCTTTAGCCACTTTTTTTTATCAATTTATTGTTAACAAACAGTTTAGACATTCATAACAGCAAATTTTACAAATTTGAATAACAGAATTTCTTTCTGAATTTCTGGTCATAACTAATCTAAAGGATTACAATTTGTCCCATCTCAGACTCTTCACTCGTTTTCGACGGGGCGCCCGGGGCGTATGGGAAGCTCGAGGGGTCCACTGTGGCGGCTGCAAGGCCTCTGGGGGGGTACTCATTGTCGGCGGTCTCTTCTTCCTCTTGCGTCAATCCGCACTTCAGTTCGTTGCTGGGTGTCGGTTCTGACGTGGGAACATCTCTTACCGGCGTCTTTTCTTCGGAGTCGGTGTCTTCCGTCTTGCTTCACCATCGTTGTCTTGACTTACTGGTATCGCTTGAAAATTGTGGGTGCTGGAACTTTTATTTCTTCTGTTGGTTTTATGGAGGCATTATCACGCTCAAGAAACGTGCGAACTTATCTTTGTAACTGAGCTGGCAGTCCACTACACGGAAAACGCGGTACGGAGACGTCCGTATTCAACGTGTCTGTCTATCGCCGTATTTCGAAGTTATGAGACAAAATGTGTTATTTATACAGATAATTTTTCAACCAAATGTATACAGTATTTTTCTCCTTGCTTCAAAGGATAAGTGTGCAAAGTTTCATCGAGATCGGATGAAAACTGTGGATTTGTATGAAGAACAAACAAACAAACAAACAAACCAACAAACAAGCATACATTCATCTTTATATATAAAGATTTCACTTGTCATGGGATGTATACTAGCAGACAAGAGAAAACTCCCTACAAGTGTTTTAGTCAGGATCACTTCTATGGTTAAGGGAAGACTAAACTACTCTCTCCAATATTTCACTTGTTTCTGACAACCTTATACACAGAACCAAATGGAAAATTGTATGTGATACAGTTGGAATGGACCACTTTGTTATCAAAATAACTCTCATACCCAAATAAAACCGCATTATACTCATCCAGAAATACTGTGGAACTGCAAGAAGGTGGATTGGACACGATATGACGACGAGATCAAAACATGATGGGACTTCGAATGGATTACAACCATGATACAATAAGATTGAGGAAGTAATAGTCTCCGCTGCCCAGGAAACAATTCCGCCACGCAACACAGAAGTCATACTATCAGAAAAATATGGTGGAATAGGGAATGTTCGAGAACCTTCGCTGTTCGATGATCAGCTACGAAAATATACACGCGTGTTACCACGATGAAAAACTTCCTTCATCTTAAGAAAAGAACTGCAGAAGCCAGAAGAACAATAAGAAGAGCTAAGTAAGAGGGGTGAGAAAATTTCTGTTCCAACCTTAAATACAATACCTCCACTCAAGTGATGATATAGAAAAAGCTGCGTTGGTTCCAGAGCGACAGAACGGACTCCAATTGTATCACCGCTGACAAAGACTCTGCAGAACATTTCTCGTGTTCGTTTCCCGTTCATATGTATCACCGGAGGAGATGACCAACCTAAATAACGATTCAGTAGGAATGTGCTAATTATATCAGTGGCAAAACCTCACAGGAAAAAGAACTAGGTATCATCGTACAGAACGATCGCCTTCTTACCATGCATAGCAAAATTAATGTGTATGGTGGTAAAGAACAGGTTAGAATAGAACATGGAACACAACAACATACTAGATAGGTGAACCATGGGCTTCCGGAAGGGATACATTACTATAGACAACATAAGCACTTTAGTAACGGACATTCAATTAAGCTGTGTGAGGGAAAACATTTCTTTTTGCTGCCTTCTTTGATATTAAAGATGCCTGTGTCCAAATCAACATACTATTGGAAGTTATGGACGAACATGGATTCCTCAGCAGACTAAGTCGTTTGTGCAATAAATATCTTTCATTCAGAGGAAACTCTATCTTTGCTAGTTCAGGAAACAAGATCAGCAGACAAGTCTTTCAGGAAATCCTCCAAGGTGACCCAATGAGTCCTGCGTTACTTATTCTGTGCACTTCAGGCACATGCAAGAAAATAAGGAGCAAAACCCAGAATACTTGGCAACATCTATTAAAGTGTTTTGAGAAGCAGAATGAAGTATGGAAGATTCCAGTATGAATCAGCTTCCAAGTCAAAGCTGTTGCGTTCGGGTGGCTGGACGATTCCTCAAAGCGATTCCTATCCATGGGATGGAGGGGAGACTGCAACCACACCGATACAGCTCAGAAGAAAGAAGTTAATTCTCCGCTACTGGACAAAAATGCGCTGCTTCAAACACCGTCCGCTAAGTGGAAATGTTCAGATTCTGACACACGAGATCAACAAAGCACCGAGGATAGTGGAACCGGTCAACGGGCATAGCTGAGCTGACACTCTCATTACACTCGAGGATCCCCGTCAGAAACACCTCAAAACACTTAACGTGGCAGACTATCTGCAAGTCACGAAATTATGGGACATGCTCACTACACGATGCTTAAATGATAATATCATGTGTTGGCGTAAGATAAAAGATCAGATCTTGTAGAAGAAGCAAGATGAGAGACTGGCAGCTGCCCGCAGCTGTTACTGTGCTCACTATCCTCTGCCCGCGGAGGGAACAATCAAAGACGATGGTTTTACTGGAACGGAAAATATTTCAACTGGCGAGTCGGATAAATGAAAATGTATGTTGAAATTTGTGTGTAGAGAAGAGAAAATAGCTAATGGCAGCAAAATATGGTGGGTGCATAAAGTTGCTTGAGGAAATACGGACAGAGAAAAAGGGCAGACGTTGGACCGAAGTGTTGAGATATTCACCATTCAAAGCCAGACGGCAGAGAGCTTAAGGAACAACTCACAGTACTATTAGCTTAAGGATCTTTCTTTTGGCTTACTCTTACGAAAAATAGGTTACGTGGGATATGTGTGGGATGGTAACTTTATAGAAATAAGTCGTTAAAGTGTTCATAATTCAGAATTAGATGTCCCATCTGGTAATCTATTGTAATTTGTTTCTTTAATAAGTACATCTAATTAAATGATCAACGAATACAGGTGCGCATGGTTCGTAACCGGAATTATCTTTCATATAAATCAAAAGGACTGTGATGTTTAGTAAGTCAAATTTGAATGATAACAGATAATATAACCGCCTTTACGAAATAGAACACATTACCTTATTTTTCAAAACAATTTTTTCAAAGGAATAATGGATGTTTCCTCAATGACAGTGGAATTCATAGTTCATATTTTTATAATCAGGAGCTTGTCCGTCGCTTGCTGTAAGTGTTTGTGGGGGTGCACTCATAACCGCGTTGTTGCACTTAGAAGAGAAGTTCTCAGCCTATGGCGCCACCGGGATGCTTCCTTCAAAAGGCCATGGCTGAATTCCTACCAGTTCCTTGCCTCTCTCATCCTATCACGCCTCTAATAACCTCACCGTTGACGAGACGTAAAGTCATAAGTAAAAAAAAATGGCGCCGCGTCGTATTGAAACCAGCGAAGCCGCTTCCATCAGCTTGCTGTGATGTTTCCCGCTAAGGCAAGTTACACCCTCAGAGCGTCCACGCCGGCTACCATTAGCTCCCACATTGACTCTCCTCCTTCTAGGTTAGCCAGCACAAACAAGAAAATTCTCAATTTGTTAAAAACAAAAAACACGTGGAAACAGTTCTGATTGTTCCAGACAATCAGTCTGCCGCCCGAGACTCTAATCGAGCAGTTTCTAATTTTTCCGGAATTTTTGGAGTGGAAAATGTTTAAAATTTTAAGCCATTTCCTGTTCGTACTGGCTACCTTTCGGCGGCGACAAGTATCTACGGGCCTCGGCCGCACTGTCGCATTCCTTTCCAGGACATATCCCTCCTTAAAAGCCTGCCCTGCCGTTTTACGGCACTGTCTTTTGTGCGGCTTCCCCACAGGGGACATTCGGCCTCCTGTGCAAATTCAAAAGCGCACTGCAGTAAGTAACCTCATTTATTAAATTTTCTATGTCTTTACAGAAACGAAGCCAAAATCCATTCACACACATGCAATAATTTAGCGCAACTGAATACTACAACGCTAGTCTCAAAATGTCCTGCAGTCGTGTACCAACCTCAAAGCGTAATTCAATTGAATCCATTCAACGAAATTAATAGGAATTATGGCAATACACGTTATATGAATGCACTGCATTTACCATTGCTCTTGAACTACGAGTGTTACCCACTGGGATACTTCAAAGAGTAATTTTCGGTTGAAAACGGTGAAGCAATCTGAAAACTTATGTCACGGGTATATGAGTTTTAAAATAACTCTTAAAACGTAATATAACATTATTTTTATATCAGATCATTCTTCTATTGTTCCTTCATAACAAATGTGTATGAAAGTAATGAGAATTAGGGAATCAGCGAGATGATTAACAAATCTCGACTTTCAATACGTTGTTACAGACTTCTTCGTCAGATTTTGCAAATTAATGACCTCGGTGTTGATTCCATCGTTTTAAGAATGACAGTAATGCACTTTAGTATATAAAAATTGGATATTGAGGATTATATGATGCTTGATCACTATACGCAAAATGTCCTAAGTTGTCCACCGAAAAAAAAAGGTTATTAAAGATTTTGCTTACTTTTTATTGCTAGGAAATAGCTTAGCATTGTGTTTATGTTCGTATAGAACCTAGCGAAGTTCAATAAAACTGGAAGATAGAAAACAAATTTTACTTATCTGAAGAACGAGGGTAATGAATGATCACTGGCTTAGCAGTTGGGAGAACGCGTGCTCGAATCCCCTCCGGCCATCCAGATTTGGATTATCCATCGCTTCCCCAAATCTATCTAGGCCTATGCTAGGATGGTTCCATCAAAAAAGCCATGGCCGAATTCCTCCAGGTTCCTTGCCCCCATATTTCCCATCTCTAATTACCTCGACGTCGACGAGGCATAAAGCCGGAAGCAAAAACAGAGCTATGTTTCATAAACCTGCTGCCTAAACGCACTGCCTTGGACATACGCATGCCATGTTATGTCAATCCAAAAATGAAATTAAAAATGAATATATAATATGACATAATGCAATAACTACTGTAAGTCTGTAATGTTTTCATGCTGTTGATCTCTACTGCATTACCAAAATAGAAACGGGATGCATTAAGAAGTACGAGAACACAAATGGTGGATTAACAGTGCCGGGTATCCTACGCTCTGGAATTAATGTTCCTTTTTGTTTTCCAGGGTTGGTGATTTATCAAAGGATGAAATACCGACGTCTCTGGAATCGCCATTAAGAAGGTAATATCCATCATTATCAATACTTAAAAAAAATCTGAATTTATTTGTCTGATACCACAATTATGGATGAGTCATGGAAAGATACAAAAAAATTGTGTGTGTCCTTTTTTTATTGTAATACTTAGGGCTAGATATCTTCTGGGAACTAGAAGAGATAAAAAATTCTGGCCAAATCTAAAAATAAACAAAAACTGATTTCCTAAATTATGTAGCGTCCATATAGAATTACATTTAACATTATGTTCTAAACGTAGTAAGCAAGAAGGCTCTCCAAATGTATTATCTTGAAATGTGTCGGGAAACATATAAGGAAATGTAGGACTAAAAAATGAAAGTTTTGTTGGAAAAAAAAATCAGTTTTGACGAACCAAATTACCAAATAAAGAGTCTAAAGCACAATTTTTTCTGTCTGATTAAGCAAATTTTACAAATTCCTGCTTACAGATTTTAAACATAAACAGAAATTTTTTAAATATCATGATTTATTCCTCGTTGTTAATAAAAGCTTGAAGGTTTTTATATTTCATCTACGTCTACATCTATATATACTCTGCAATTCACAAATATTGTGGGTGGCAGAGAGTGTTAAACACCAATCCTAATTATATGCATTCCAATTCAGAACAGAATGAGAAAAGACAGAATATAAAAAAGCATCAGTACTGCTTCTTATTTCTCTAATCTTATCCCCCCTGTCATTGCGACCTAAATATGTTGGCGGAAGAAGTATTTCACTGCACTCGTAAATTAAAGAATTTTGCATATTCTCCAATAAATTCAAACGAAAACGTCGTCGACTGTCTGCCAAAAAATCGCAGTCCAATTAACGTATCAATACTGTGGCACTTTCGTAAAGACTATAACTAGCAGTCACGAATCACTGTACTTTCTCTAGCGTGTCAATCAATCCCTTGCAATACTGATCCCAAACTCAACAACAGTAATTCAAGTGTTTTGTACGCCATTTCCTTTATATGACCAATTTCTCAAAATACGACCTGTGAATCGTAATCAGCTTTTTTAAATTGGCATTCGGCCTTGTAGCCATTTAGCCAGCAACTGTGTTTCTATTATTTCTCAATTGTGTTCATAGAATCTTCATGTGTTTTTGATTACCACAAGTAACAGGACAACACACGACGGACACTACACTTAATTAAAACCACCCATGCCCTGGGCCGGACTCGAACCGGTGACCTCTGCAACGTGAAGCCAGCTCGCTAGGCACGCGCTACCGGGGTCGGCTAGAATCAGCTTTGACTACGACGGAAGTTATGTGCAAGTCCCATTTCCTGTTGCTTTATACTATTACGCCCAGATATTTCAGAGAATCAACCGTGTCAACAACTGAATTGTTAGCTTTATACTCGTGAACAAACGGAATCCGTTTGTTACTTATTTGCATTGCATTCCCCTTTTTGCTCTGCAGTTAATTTTACGGCAGCAATTACAGGTTTATGAGCGCTAATTCCCGTGGTGGTAGAAATGCCTTTGAATAATTTAGACCTGTTTGTAACGAGGATATCAAAAATGTTTTCGCCCTGTGTTGATTCAGTGACGAGCCGTTCAAGATGAAGAAACGAGAAAATGTCAAGAATAATTCCCCAGGCTGTTTTATCCCTGCCACCAGTAACATAAACGAAATTAGTCCAGTCGACATACCGAAAGTTGAAGACACCTCCTAGGATTATTGCATGATCCAAAATTTGATCAGCTATATTGCTTACATTATTCCTTAAGGCCCCATGAATAGTCACGTCTGCATCTGGTGGACGATAGAAACTTCCAATTACAAGTTTTGTCCTAGCTACACTGATTCTAAATCCATAGGATTTCACAGACCGTATAGATATCTATTTCATTACACCACAGGTGTTTACTGACAGCTATAAATACACCACCTCCATTAGAATGCAACCTGTCCTTACGGAAAACGTTCATGCCATTGTTAAGGACTTCTAATGAACTTATTTCTGGTTTTAACCAGCTTTCAGTTCCCCTAATACAATATCTGCTTCTGTGCTACTAATAACGCCTTCAAGCTCAGGCTGATTGTTACAAACACTTCTATAGTTAATAACGGGTACATTTGACGGTTGAGGTTGATTTAAGTTACTCCTAACATATGGTGCCGAATTTAATTGGACTGCCCGTAAGTGTTTATATCAGTTTCGGGTGTTCCTCCCTCAACCTAAAAAAATCCCCCAATGCCACCCGTGTAGTCGATTCACGTGTGTATTGCGCACTTGATCTATGCAAGGAAACCATACACGACTCGACCCCGAGATGAAGATCTAGGAATCTGCAGCCATGATTATTTCGGAAACGCCTCAGTCTCTGCTTCAGAATGCAGCTTTGAACCAGAGGTCCACAGACAGTTCTATCGACGATGCTGCAGATAGTTAATTCAGCCGAATTCTTGTGGCCATTATCCACGGAGTTCACCGTTTCAGCAATCCGCCGGACGGCAGAGAGGATACGCTCCGACCAAAGGCGACAAGTACCGTTGGTGGTGCCGACAGGAGCTACAATCTGCAGCTGGCTATGCCACGTCCGTTCAGTGGTATCCGGGATGGCCTATTCAACATTTTGTACCAGACCTCCCTAAATGCACAATAAATGGATATTGGATTTGATCCTTTGCCTGTTCGCCATTTCCCTATTGGGCTCAATAAACCGTATAGTGTTGGAGCATCCTACCACCAGAATCCCCTTGAGTTGTTGCTTAAACCATCTAAATTTTTGGGGAAAGCCATCTTTTTCTTCAAATAGCTCACACAATGACTACTAGGGACCCAATTTTGTACAACCCAAACGACGCATATTTCGGGATACTAATTACATAGATCTAAATACTGTTTTCGAGAATATATGCAAGTTTTTATTTTTGGTTTGATGAAAAATGACGTAGCAACTGACCGATAAATAAGAAACGTTCTTTTACACGTAAATTAGTGGTCAACATAGTCCAATAACTCTTTCATATGAGAGAATACATTTCTTGAAAGACATATTTTGTATGTAATCATTTCATATCAAATTAGTTCAAATTTTGTGTAGACTAAAACGTTGGTAATAAATAAAATGTCTTTCTACCTATACCAACAGTGTAGAGTTGTGATTAAAAACAAATATGATTGTAATAAAAGATTTATTTATTTATTTATTTATTTATTATTATTATTATTATTTTTTGCTATCGTCAGTCTTTTGATGAATTCCTCCATCCCTTCCTATCCTGTGCTAACCTCTACATTTCTACAGTACATACCCCTTACAACCCACGTCCTCAATTATCTGCTTCATATATTCTAATCTTTGTCATCCTCTACAGTTCTTACTGTCGACTGTTCCCTCCACTAACAAATTAGCCATTCCAGCATGTCTCAAAATATGACCTACCAGCCTGTCTCTTCTTCCTGTAAGCTTCTTCCACAAACTTCTTTTCTCACCCATCATTTCCAAAACTCGTTCATTTCTTACTTTGTCAGTCCACCTAATTTTCAGCATTCTTCTGTAGCACCACATTTCAAATGCTTCAATTTTCTTTATTTCCAGTTTTCCTAAAGCCCATGTTTCGCCACCGTAAAGTGTTGTGCTCCACACATAGGTTTTTAAAAAGTTCTTTCTAATTCCTAGATAAATATTTTATTCTAAAAGGTTTCTCTTTTTCATGAAGGCTCGTTGTGCTAGTGTTATTCTGCTTTTAACATCATTCCTGCTTCGGCCATCGATTGTAATTTTGCTTCCCAAGTAACACAACTCACTTACTTCTCCTATTGCATCCGATCCAATTTTTATATTTAATCTACTAGTATTGGTATCATTTCTGTTACATTTCGTCACTTTTGTCTTGCTTTGATTTATATTCAGTCCAAAATCTTCCTTCAGTATTTTGTTCATGCCATTCAGTAACTTCTCAATATCCTCAGCCTTCTCTGCCAAAAAGACAATGTCATCAGCAAATCATATCATATTCATTTTTTCTCCCTGAAAACTTATGCCACATGGATTAATTATTTAATGCCTTTTAAAGATATTCTATTATAGAGTGTGGTAAATATAATCAAATGATATTAATATCCTTCTCCTTACATAGGAACACCAGCCTACTTGCGAGGGAAGGGAGTGGTTGGGTCTGGAAGCAGGTGAAGTGCGCTGGCCAGGTGTATGATCAGTTAACAAGTCATAAATATTGCTTACTGACAATAGGAGGCGGCCTTCTTTATGTTTGGTCAAAAAAGCCGACAAAACCGATGTTGGGAGAAACTTGTCACTTGTCAACATAGGAATTTGATAAATCATTTAGTGGGCCAGATATAAGGTTTGTCGAAAATATATTAATTATTAAGCGACAGTGGAAGATGGTGTCCTTTGTATCTGTCCCACAAAAGGCTGACCTATTTGAGGTTAGTGAAGACGCTTTCATCAATCTGGCAACAGATACAGTGAACTGGACTCATCTAATTTGTATAAAAATAGAGTGGAAAATGCCCGATGATTGCCTTGATTAATGACCTGTTGACAGATTCTTTTGCTTGGACTAATACTGTCCTTAAACTACTATTCCAATCTGTATAGATTCAGTACTTCAGACAAAAGTTACTATAAGAAGCTTGGATCGCGGTCGTGGGTCTTTTTTTTTTTTTTTTAAACTGCTTTACGTCTCTCAACAGCGAGGTCTTTAGAGACGGGAAAGGATGGGGGCAAGGAACGGGAAGGAATTCGGCCATGGCCTTTTTAAGGAAGCATCCTGGCATTTGCCTGGAGTGATTTGGGAAACCATGGAAAACCCAAATCTGGATGCCCGGACGGGGATTCGAACCGCCGTCCTCCCGATGTGAGGTCTTTCGAGCTGTAGCCTACACTTGATATGAAGTTCGGCACTGTTCGTTCACAATAACTAATTGTGGTTATCCATTGATTGGTGACTGTTTTTTATGTTGGCGAGCACTGGTATTGAGGTGTAATTCTGGCCAGCCAGTCGACGGCGAGTGACGAGGCCATGCATGCTAATTCGTATTGCATGGTTCTCTTTATCCCTTGCGTCCAGGAATCTTAAATGTACTGAAGGAAATGAAAATTTGGTATTGTGATCATTGCTTGCTTCCTCCATGTGCCTTGTATATACCTTTCATACACATATTCCTGGTCGTTAGAAATTTTTAAGTTTTCCACATATGCCAGATTCGTTATTAATTGCCAGGAGAAAAATTTAGAAAAATACAATATTTTTAATACTGAATAATAATAATTGAAATTCTCATTAGTGTCTGCTGGTGCAATATGTTTCTTCCGAAGATATTATGTTGCCCGTGTTAATGAACAACGATCATTACATTTGAATCATTGAGGTTTCTTTTGGTAAGGTGCTTACAAGCGATATGATATTTATTGCCGAATTAATTCAAATCCGTAGAATTGGGTTTGATTTCGGTGGAACTTCTGAAAGGTTTCTTTCACAATGGCTATGTATTCCTCTGTACCCGGTATTTTCCGTTAGCTATAACTCGCAGTTTCAGATTGCCAATGACTTGCCTCTTAACTCCTTCTCCCTTAGCACATAGCAAATGTTTATTATATGGGAACATTTGTAATTTAGACTACGGTGTCCAGAGATTACGAAACTGAAGTCATCTAGGACGTGGAAGTAGGACTTACTGATTGTGCTTCCGGGCATAACAGTGGAAATTTTTCTCACTTATTAACATGTCTGCCAATATGGTCCAGATCGTTTACCAATCTTTAACTGTCATGTTCATTTGTAAGTTTACTGTTGATAAAGAAATGTCTGAAAAGATAATTCATGTCATGAACAGCAATTTTTACCACTCTCTCGGAATGAATGTTTACCCGATATAGCTCCTAAGATTAACATAGAATATGTGAATTTAAATCGCCGTAACATTAAATTGTGCAATACCTTAAAGTGGGTATACACGCTCAAGCCATTTGCACAAATCGTTGACAGTGAATGCAGGCATGATGTTGGGACTGCACACGGATGATGCTGACGTTTGATGTTATCAGTTGGCAATTATCTGTTCAGAAATCTTATCCACTTATGTTATTATTTATAGTCATTGAGTTTGTTCTTTAGTTTTTTTTATTGTATTGTTCAAAAATATCCAAAGAAAAAGTACTTCTTGTTGAATTTATTGAAAAATACAAATCATTTCTGTATTTGTCTAAAGTTAAAAGTAAAGAATTCAGTGACCTCAATACTAAATCAAATGCGTTTAAATAGAAATATAAATAGTCATGAATCCGAAAGCCCATAAGGAGAGTGTGGTAAAAAAACTTTAAAAAATCAAAATAATAAAAAAATCTCTAAGCACTGCTTATCGAAAACAGATGGCGATAGTGGTAGAACTTGAGAAATCAGATGGCGTAGAAGAGGATATTTACTAACTTAATTTATAATACTTTGAATTTTTTAAAGGTTCATGAAATTCCAAGGCGTACAAAATCATGTAGATCCGAAAATAGTTTTGCTCACTGCATAATTTAGTTATTAAAATGGTATGAGAAAACAAACCCCTTTTTAGCAACAGCGATTTAGACCATTTCCTTTTATTTGCCTTCAATAAAAAAATAAAATAAAATAAACACAGCAAACTTCAGTTTTTGATGTTGAAGCTAAACTGAACGTATAAACGCCAACATTCCATTCAGTTCATTTGCACGAACTTTTGCAGACTATTGTTTTCTAACATTCGGAATAAAAATATTGCGTACACTGTTTCGTTTGTCAACAATACCCAGAGTGTTTTCTCTCCAGGCAGCCAAGAATGTCTCCTGTCTTTCATTGCGAACGTTCAGTCACTGTTTCGTTTACTCGTTTCCGCGTATTTTCATTTGATGTGACGTCACGCACTATTGTACTAAGCTTTGTTAATATCTCAGTATTACCAAACCGTAAGAAATGTGCCAAATTCACAGCTGGGCACAAAACAGTTAATCCGTTAATCGTTAATTAACGAAGTTAAAAAAATTGCGAAAATTTAACTTTTAAGTTAACCTTAAATATCATTAACGGCCTTCTTAACTTCCGTTAACTTTAGTCCGTTACATAGGTTGTTGACGTCTTTTCGTTTGTTTGAACTGTGCGCCATGCCACCACTCGTATGCAGGGCTGCCAGATTGTATAATTGGATACAAAACTTGTATAATTTGGTTACCTCTTGTATCCTGTTTGTATATCAGATTGCCTTGTATAATTGGATACAAAAATGAGCACTTAAAAGTAAAGTACATTCCAGCACCTTTTTGAAAGTGTTTGCCCTTTGTTTCATTGAGTTGGCAACCCTTCCTGCATATCTACTCGTATTTCCTTTTTGTTATTCAAAATTTATCAATGTATACATTGTTTACTTTTCGTGGACTTTTTTTACTCCCAGCACTTTCACTCACGTATGTAATCAATGGATGACCCCTTTGTATAATTGGGTTTCATTCTGTGTAATTTCAAAGAGACAGCGGTATAATATAACTTGGCTGTACTGGCAGCGCTGCTCGTATGTTCGGAGTAGTAGTGGGCGCCGCCTGCTAAAATCTTGGCGTGACTATTTTATATTGTGAATTCTGCAAACGTAAATAAACTAAAAAGCGTCATAACCTATCTTATTGACAAATCAACATTATTATCTGCAATGAGGTGTATTAATTTGTAAACATCGTTAACAATTAAAAGTTGCAAAACAACACCCCTGCCATACATAAGAGATCATTATGTTATGAAACAAAATGTGCTATGACAACATGGAAATATGTTAACGTAACAGAACAAGATTTTTTATGATTTATTACAAGGATATTAAGAAAATTGCAATGACACGCAATAGTTATACCCTTTGCTATACTTCAGAGGGACCGTCCATAAACCACGTAGCTCGGTCGTGGTGGGGGGGGTTGGCTGGAAAGCTACTTTGGGCTACGTGGGAGGGGAAGGGGTTCCGAACCAGGCCACGTTGTTTTTCATTCGTATTATTGTCACATTTAAAATGAGGCGCATAACACTCAAGAGAATGTAAATATATGTTTCCGACATTTAATATTATCTCCGTATGTAATTTACGATAGTATAACAAGAAAAAACAGTCCAAATTCTTCTGGAATCAATAGGAAAAAAAGCTATGTGCTACGGGTGTGTGTGTGCGCGCGTGGGTGGGAAGGGGATAGAGACAAAAGTAACGTCGGGCTATGTGGGGGGGGGGGGGGGGAGTGTTCAAAAGAGGCCGGAATGGAGCTACGTGGTTTATGAACTTTTGTTTTATAAAGTCACGAGTACCTTAATTGTCTCTCGTAAGACAATTTGCAAGTGTTATGTTGATCACAGTCTCAACAAAGATAAAAACAGACAGGAATACCACTTCGTTGTTGTGGCGATAGCGTAACCACAATTTGTTAATTTTTTATAAATAAATCCACACTTGCATCATGGTACATAACACCTTAAGATAGAGAGCTGTTATACCTACCGTACGATAATACTAATACATCAGTACAACTTTTGACTAGTTAACTTTTAACGGATAACTTTAACTTGCGTTAAATTTATAAACATTTAACGCTTTAACGATTATCGAAGTTAACTTTTTAAGTAGCGGAATAATGATTAACGAAGTTAACGTTTGGATTAACTGTGCCCACCTGTGGCCAAATTCCACACGCTTACAATGATTGCAATTTTGAGTCATGTCAGGTTAGCTGATTTCTCTTTTTCCGATCTAACACGTATCACAAGTACGCATTCAAATTCGATAATATTTGCAGGCAGGACAATACACAAGTGGAACGACTGGAATGTGACTATAAAAACTTAGCAACTCTGCAATGAAAAGGCAGCATTACAGTGTTTCCAGTTGATTCGTTGCTTCAAGTAACGAGTGTCATTTAACTTGCCTTTTCAAACTTTAACCGAATTTATTCCAAGAGAGTCTTGGTCTTTACTTAAGATATAAAGGCCTCTGAAGAAATTTCTTTCATAAGCTAACATCATGTGGAATTTGACAGATAGTGAGTCCTCTATTTCCAGCACTGGCTTTCTGAAATAATTTCAGTTGCGACAGCAAGGTCATTAAGGTGAAGAGAATGGTACGATACCGAGGATTTAAATTTGAATACGTCAGACCTACAGATTAATAATCTTTGACGCCAGTGACAGATCTGTCTAGGCATACGTCGTGGCTTCACTGCCTCACGTGGTACAGGTTGTTTGTACTAAGAGAAGATAATTTTTTTATGTCTGGTTTGAGTAGTACAATTCCAGTGACCTCATCTTTGAAACGTATCGCTTGATATTTTGGGATCATACTCCGATGCGTATCTCAGGGAATTTGAAGTACAACTTCTTCTTTTTTTTTAAAAAAAAAAAAGAAATAAAATAATAATAATAATAAATGGTTTAACAGCTTTTAGCGTTCCCTAATAAAGAACCTGTGGATTTTCTGCAGGTATCGTTTATATAGGTTTGAGGTATCGCTGTTGGTATGAAGTGTGCCGTGTTTCAGCTTGGCGGTGCCTCCGCGCCACGCCGTCACGCTGCTCGACGGCTCGGGAGGTGGGGAGCCGGGGGCGGCTCCGGGGGCGGCGGCGGCGGCGGAGGAGCAGGCGGTGCGCATCACGGTGGTGTGACGCAGTCGCTGCTCGCAACAAGTGCCTTCTCGACCCACTGCCAACAGCCTTTACAAGTTTTATCGAGCGTCCGTTTAGTAACAACTGTATACACATTCACTTATTTTCTATAAAATACGAGTTTTAATAATTATACTGGGAACGAGTTGTTCCAGAAATGTTGAATATAACTATTTGTTGATTAAAAGGATATCAATCAAATGAAATTGTGTTCACATATTTATTCCAATCGAAAATGCAAAATTGTGTTCCTAAAATAAAAGAAACTTTGTAGGCTCCATGTCAGATTTCAACGTTGTGATGAAAATAAAAATTCAGCTGGCCACAGGGATGGGACTTCAATACGGCTCAAGCAGCAATCTTTGCGAGACAGCCTTTCCACAGATTTCGCTCTACCATATTTCCCATTGCAGAGATGACGCCATAGGGATGTCGCTTCGTGAGTTAGCCGAACTTTTGGAAGGAAAACCTAAATTCAAAAACCATTGGTTTCAAAATTCTGATGCAACGATAAGATACTGTTAAGACACAGCTTCATAACTAAAAAAAGAAACACTCTGGAAAATATTATTTCCTCGTCATGTTTTTGCCATCTACAAATTTCAGCTTTAAATTCTTTAAGGGTTTTTGGTGAGTTAATCATTATTTCTCTCGGTAATTTATTTCAATCCCTGACCCCTTATCTACGAAAGAAAATCTTCCCTTTATGCCGGAAATTGAGTATCAGATTGTGATCTGGTTATCTATTCCCATTCACGCACCTCTTTTAATTCTTAGACCAACATCCTGTCTTCCAATGAATCATATTCCAGCTCCACTATGAGCAGTCACTGATTGTGTTCTCCACTAATTTCCAGAGACAGCCCCTCTTTGCACCCTGCCCATATCCTGTATTTCATACCGTAACTGTGGGTGCCACAGTACACTACTATGTTTAAGCAATGGTCAGCCAAAGTTTTGTAACACAATTCCTCTGCCTCATCGTTCTTTCCAACAAGTGAAGGATTTTGAAACCTTTTCCTACAACCAGTCGAATGTGTCCTGACCAATTTAGTTTGTTATTAAATGTTATGCCATGATATATTTCAGGTAAATTTCTGAGCACCAATGTTGTTCAAGGTTCCAGATGAATAAGATCATTCTGTTAAAATTCTAATTCAAAATTCTGACAACTAAGAAAGTACTTAATCCGAATTCAAAATGCCGACAACTAAGAAAGTACTTTTCATTTAACTTCTTATGATGCGGCAAATGGACAACAAGATAACTAGACCGGAAGTGTGTATGTTGTCAGCAGTGGTACAGTATTCCTACCAGGAAGACCAAAAATACTCAAACGCAGCTTGCAGCGTACCCCAGCACCTGAGTGGCTGCCTTTACTGTGGTCGAAATCACGAAAGCCTCTACTAATATACAGTACTTTAGTTAAATGAAACTGTAATATAATCTTTTCTTCAACGTTGTTCCTTCGAAGCCTAAAATTCGTTCTGATGTTGTTTCATGGTACAGAGTACGGTATACAACATGTCTCTTTAATCCTAATACAAATACATGTTAAAGGCAAGACAAGAAACTTTATGAGGAACCTCCTAATTTGAATTCCTATGAAATTTTGCGGTCAATTTCCTAGTTTTTATCCGAATTGATTAGAAATCATATACATAAATATATTTACTCATACTGTTTTAAGGTTATTGTCAAATTCCATAACAAGAATTTTTTTTGCAGCATTCCAATGCCTGTCTTCTATATTTTTATGAAAAAGATTATTATATTTCTGGAGTAAATTTTTGAATTTAAATATTTTTAATCACCATATGTCACATAAAAAATACGAAAATCCATAGAATGGCGTTTACAAATTCCAGCACGTATACATCTCGGAACAAAAATGCAAAATACAAAATGATTATTATCAGATAACAATTATTCTGCAAAAGTAGCCTAG
Source organism: Vandiemenella viatica (assembly GCA_031002005.1). Taxonomy (NCBI): domain Eukaryota; kingdom Metazoa; phylum Arthropoda; class Insecta; order Orthoptera; family Morabidae; genus Vandiemenella; species Vandiemenella viatica. The sequence continues at coordinate 9,841,051 of JARYHS010008074.1, read as the reverse complement.
ATTAAAATATTACTAACACGTTAATATTTGTCAGTGTGAACCGTGATAAAACCTGACTAAATTCCAGAGTTTACTGGGGTTTCATGTCACTGCAACATCGTATCACTTTTTTCTTCCTAACCTAATCTTACGACTCAAAATGGACTTGTTTAAACGTAATTGTAGTAGGATGAACTAATATTCCGAAGAGGGTTGACAACAATCAAAAATATAATGTTTGACAATAGTTTCTTCCGTAGCAGCAATCAGTAAATCATTTATTTGTAATTCCTTAGGAAGTGACTACGATTGGAAATTTGAAACAATCTTACGTAAGATAATATTATTTGGGACAAGCACTCCACCGCGTCGGTAGACGAGATCCTATTACAATGCTGGAATAGGACAGGAGATAGTCTCTTAAAATTTGGATTTGCTGACAGCTCCAGGACTATACTCGTACTTACTCCATGTCTTAACACTTGAATTTCAATGCAGATACACTAATCAGAATCAAATGAGCAAACGATACACGTACAGTCAATACAACAAACTTGTAAAAGAAGTTCTAGAATAAAAGTATCATTCACCTTACTAGTAGAATTTTCTAAGGTAATGATTAGGACTGACGCTTTTAACGTACCGTACACAACAATTATTCTGGTGATCGAGAATGATTTAAAATAATTTTCATTTTATCACGTAACAAGCTATGAGAGTCACTCACAAATTATGTTATTTCGAGCTATCCTTTGATGTTATTAACTGATGACGTTTGTCGTATCGCACCCACTGTTCGGCCTTCACATAAACGCTTGTACGAATATTGCCAATACGCCTTTTCGTATATCAGTAAATCGTCTCAAGAAAATTAGTGCAAGCCGTCTCTCATTTGTAAAACATATTGCTTAATAGAACACCTTGTTCAGCCATCCGTACGCCAGTTTTTATTCTGGTAGTAATATCGTGTAAAGTTTTGTTTGTTTGTTTGTTTGTTATTATTGTACAATGTCCAGCAATACACTAATGCTATACAGTTTTTGGTTTTTTTTTAAAAAAAATGTTTATTTACATTGCCTGGCTTGGGTACAATCCAGTTGCATTCCTCTATATCTAAATTATATTACGATAGAACATTCGACATATAGAGACATCGACATGACATACAGTATATTTGATATCGACATAGAACTGGTTAAAAAAAAATTAAAAGTGAGTCATTGTGAATTACTATTGCTTTAAAATTTCGAGGCATTTCAATTCTCATTCCTCCCATAGAGATATTCAAGTAATACAATTAAGAATTCAAGAACAAGGCAGTTATGAGTTAAAATAGTAACAGAAATAGTAATGAAATAATTTGGAATGAGCAAATAATAATAGCATTTGTGTATAGAACGGGATGATGAGAGACGGATAACATCTTACGGTCTTCGCAAAGGATGTCTTGGGAAGGCTATGATGCTGGGCGTTGTTGTGCTGCTGACCTCCTGCCTATATTGTAGTACTCCGCTCCGGAAATAGTATCTAGGTTATTTATACAGATTTTTGATGATTTTATGACGTAGGTTTTAATGGTTGGAATACCAATTTTACCTATGGAGTTGATTGTTTCGTACAAACCATGGTGCTTTTAAAATCGTTGGGAGGAGTGCAAGCATATAAGACGACAGGAGGGGCAGTCATTTATAAAGTATACGCCTCTTTCGATTCTAAGAGAGCTTCTCTTACTCAGAAGAGGATAGAGTTTGGAAACGCGCCCTAGGCTTCAGATAATTTATAGTTAGTATGTTACCCCCATGTAAGTCTGCAAGCCATGTGTAAACCTAGAACTTTATTGAATTATCTGCTGGGCGCTATTCTATATCTTCCTCGTTGATCTTCAGTTTCTAAAGAGGTTTTTGGAATCCGCTGTTTAAAGATTTTGGCGTCACATTTTGAAATATTTAACTTAATGCGCCATTTTCTCAACCAGTTGGAGTGTATGTTGATTGATTGTTGGATTGTTATTATTATAACACCGATATCTGAGTGTGAGCTGAAGATCACGGTATCGTCAGCATACTTGACGATTCAAACTGTGCGGAATATCGGAATTCCTACTATGTATATGTTAAATAATAGAGGTCCTGGGATTGAGCCTTGTAGAACTCCTGCTTGTGCGGTTTTTCTTGCAGATATTGTATACAGAAAGAACAGTTTTTGTGGAAAATCGTGATGATGGCGAGTAGGTTATGGGAGTATCAAGTATCTTCAGTTTGTAGAGAATTTCGGGATGCCAAACTCTGTGAAAAGGTTGGGAGAAGTCAATAAACAGGGCTACTGTATATCTCTTTCTTTCGAAGTCTTTTGTATGTTCTGAGAGACGTTGAAGTTGGTGTTCACACGAGTGTTGTGCTCTAAATCCGAACTGGAATGGGGGCAAAGTGGAGATCGAGTCTAGATACCTAGAGGGACTTCTCATGATGATCCTTTCAAATAGTTTGGAGACAGTCTTCAGTAGACTTATCGGTGTTTAGCTTGATTTGTGGATGACAATAATGACTGCACACTTCCACAGCTAAGTTTTAAAATTGAATTAAATATTGTCTCTAGAAATTGCAGGCCAATTTTTGCATGATTTTTGAGAGTTAGATTCGGAATATTATGTATTCCTTGTGATTTCGTAGCTGGAAGAATTTTATTAGTAAAGATAGCTCTTTTTCCGACGTTTAATTGATGAGTCGTTGGAAAGTAGGAGCATTTTGTTCGAGGATGGCCAGGACAGGTCATCATCTGCATATGGAACCGAGTTCAGCTAAAAAGTTTTCTCCAGGTGCTCCTCGGCTATAACGTTACTCTTTTCTTCATTCGTTTATTATATTATTTTTTTTTTTTACTTATGGCTTTCCGCTTCGTCGACATTAGAGGTGGGAAAGGACTGGGGACAGGGAAGGGGAAGGAATTCGGCCATGGCCTTTTGAAGAATGCATCTCAGTATTCGCCTGAAGTGGTTTGGGAAAACCATGGAAAACCCAAATCTGGATGCCCGGACGGGGATTCGAACCGGTGTCCTCTCGAATGTGAGGCCACAGCGTCAACTGCTCACCATTCACGCTCGGTTCTTCATTCGTGACGTGCCTAACGGTGCCTAGTTTCATGGGCTGCGTAGGGGAATACTGTCTCAGGACATGTTTTGTTGCGTGTCACAGATTTGCAACTCCGGGATGTAAGTAATCAAGACGATGCTAGACAAGGCGTGTAAGACTGATTGATTCAGTACATCAACAAGGTTGGCGTTCCCTCTGCCACAGTCTGAGAATGTTATGTTTTACATGTATAAACGATCAACTGGAGGCGAGCAACGGAAAGTAGGAGGAGGTAGTAGAGGGTGCTTGGCGTAAGGCAACTTGTATTGTGTTTCCAAAATTCTGTATTGGCCTACCGTTACCTGCAGGTTCAGATAGTTGAATATTACTGTCTAATGTATTCTCAAGACGATGCTGAATTATATTCCAGTCAATGTGTCCTGTATAGTGTTGTAAAAAAACGGTTTTTTTCTGGCTTGAAAAAAAAACATGAAAAAAAACTTTGAAAAAAAACATGTTTTTTTTCTGGAACACGTTTTTTTTCACAACTACTAAATCTCAATTTGTAAGGCAGTTATCATTTAAAATGACTGTTTTAGAGTTTATTCTAAGTACTTATCTTAGTTTAAAATCTACTACATTTTTCTGGTTCAGTAGGGGGGGAAAAAAATACGAAAATATTGGCATGGGCGCCGGCAGGATTACTCTAAATGAGGTGCATCTGTATTTTTTTTTATATATATAACACTTATTAATTAAGGAAACAGAATTAATTGACAAGGTATTGAACAAATTTGGACAACAAGCTAGGCGCCTAAAGTTATTATTCAAAATGTGAATTAAATAATAAAAAAATTCTCTTAATCTTTTCTGCGTTTTTTCTTTCATAGTAGGGGGGTGCAAGTGCACCCCCTTGCACCCCCCTCCCGGCGCCCATGAATATTGGCAAAATTGACTGAAATTTTCTTAATGAACGGGGATTTCCCGAAGAGACTAGGTTGCGCGAGAAGGAATCCCCATTGTTTGGATTGATACTTGCTATTTAAAATAGTGCTGCCAGCCCTACAAAATTACCTACAGATCTTTTAAAAAATTAGGAATTTAAAATTTATCCACGGTTTTTGCCATATTGGGCTTTCCTTATATTCGTATACTTGTTAACTCTCAGAGTATAGTGGTACTGACTCATTAAATTGTCAGTAAGGGAGCGTGCATAAACTACATAACTCCATTTTGGCCTCCTGTGAACCCCCACTTAGCCCTACGTGACTTTTGCCTACCCCTCCTCCCCCCCCCCTCCGCTCACGAAGCACGTAGCTTTCTTCCGTTTTGATTCCAGAAGACATGTTGCACTGTTTTCTCTTGTCAGACTATTGTAAATTACATACGGATATAATTAACTGAGGGAAATAAATACTCATATGCTGTTGTGAGTTCAGTTCCTCATTTTAACTGTGAAAAATGTTACGAAAGGAAAGTTACGTGGCCTGGCTTGGAACTCCCCCCCCCCCCCCCCCTCTCCCCACGTAGCCCAGCGTAGCCTTCCAGCTAACCCCTCCTCCCTCTGGACCGAGCCACGTAGTTTGTACACGGTCCCTAATTATGAATCGTTTCCTTGCAACCGTTGGTGTAAACAAACGATTGAAAAGAAGTAAAGCTCCTATTTTGTATGATAATAGATTTAAATTCAAACTTAAAAGACCGTAATACAGAACTATCGGCGCAGTCTTTATGCACAGTGTGTACTTTGCTCACAATTTAAAATTGCAATCTCAAAATCTTTTGCGTACAATACAAGAACAACCAGTAAAAGAAAATTTAACTATTTCTGAAGTTATGAATCTAGAGGAGACAGAAAATTCCGACCGAACTAGTGTTGGTAGTGCTGATACTAGTGAATGTGGTACTGACATAGAGGATGAATAAAATTATGTTACCTATATAGATACTCTTATGAAACATTATGTGAGACATTATATGATTCAGTAAGACTTAAAACACACTTGTAAAATGGAAGTTCCTTAAATAAAACTATAATTTATCAAATATATTGTTTTCTGAAAAAAAAAAATAGAAAAAAAACACGGGCGCTAGGTTTTTTTCATGTTTTTTTTTCACAAAGCTGAAAAAAAACTGTTTTTTTTTCAGTTTGCAACACTAGTCCTGTAATTAACTTTTGAGGTAGCTGATTATAGAAAACATCCAACTCAAAAGGAATAGTGACCTGTATTATTAGAATCATGTCAAAGATGTCAGGTTGTACATTTGGTTTTTGAGAATAGAAGGTTGTACGATTGGGAGCAGTTGCTGGACAATCGTGAATTTTTTACTGTGACCGAAGACTGGGGGGGGGGGGGGGGTTTGCAATATGAAGCTTCACCGCCACCTCGTTACTAAGGACTTCAGGGCACATCGTAACGCCCGTTGGTCCCTCGTCATGTATCCGTATTGTAATGTGCCCAAATTCATATTCGTCATAGCCCACGAAAGATTGGTACGATGATTCATGTAGAAGTATTTGGCTGGTGACATTTCGTTATTACGAGGGATGTGTAGACCAATGCACTTGCCATCTAGTGTCCTTTGCCTCAAAACAATTTCGACCCCTGCGGTCAGATGATGTTCATCCCACTCATTTACCCCAGGTTAAGAGAGAACACTAGCGTCCTCCAACATAAATATCGTATAGATTGTCATAACGTCGTAAACATGCGGTAGTTTTCACCACCGCTTCGTGTCTATCACAACACCGAAACACAGAAGATCTCAATGTGACAGAAACCTTCTGAGTAGCTGCCATATGGCAGGTACACCAAGCACACACACAGACACCAAACTGAAACACAGGTACACGCCTAGTATAGAGAGACATCATTTGCACGAGATTAGAAAGATTAGACACCACAGAAACAACGACACTCAGACAAGTTCAAGCTGTCATCAGCCAAAATACATCCTAGAATCTTCCCACATTCTCTGTAGAAATGAATCAGTGTAGCAAATTTCACGGTCGAAATAAGAGCAATAAATGTTTAGGAAACAGTAAAGATACTTGGTAGCCACGATGTGTAGAAAGTCATGTGTTGGCTATATTACACCTCTTTTGTACAAGCCACATTCTCAAACCTTCTCTTAATTGGAAAATATATGCCGGAAGTGAACCAGAGAAAAGATAAAGATGTTCCCCATTCAGCGTCTCGCGAAACCCATGGAATAAATCACACAGACTAAGTTCCGTATGCCCTTTTGGTGTCACAGCTACAGACGCGGAGGTGGCGCGCCAAGATACTTGTTGTATAACAGGCTGGAGACCGTTTCGGACATTCATCTTTGAATAAATATTGGCTTCATTGAGATTGAGTTTTGCTCACCGTCTGAAATTAGTAAAGATTGTTGGGATGAAATCATAGTCAAAGAACTAACATTAACGGTAATAATCATAAAGTGGGGAAGCAGTTGTATCCTTTTTTTTATTTTTGCTTATGTCTTTACACTTGTCAGCGTCAAGGTCATTAGAGGCGGACTAGATCTAGTTACAAGAAAGGAATTGTGTCAAGTACTTTTGAGGGAACAATGTCTGCTTTCACTTGGAGTGATTTGGGGAAAACCGAAATCTGGATGGCCTAATGGGGATTCGAACCATGCCTCCTGCCGAATGCGAGGCCACGCGTTCGGTGTGTGCCGGTAAATTACCACCGTGATTTATACTCCATCTTTATCAATGTTAAACTAGAATGAGGGTCATTGGAAGTATAATTATGGATGAAGAGAGGGCTTGATGTATATAAGGCGTGTATTGGTGACAACGGTGGGTGAATGGATATCGCAGAAGGAAGGGAGGACCACAACGATAAGTCACCATTTTCTATGATGTGAACAAATACTTCCCAGGACGAACAATTTCTGTCTGTCACTAACCTGCTCACATATAAAGTTATCTTAGAGTAGTTTTTAATATTACATTACTTTTATCTTTTAGATTTTGATTTATTTATTTATCGTATGATTAACAAGGTACACAACAGGAAATGTACATATCACAAGCTTGTACAATTTTATATATCGAGATCTAGTGATTTAATCCAGTCAACTGCACTGATCGGCGCATCACGTAATTCCGCCATTGGTCCCTTGTAGGCCCGAAGTGGACAGTCAGAAACGATGTGATTGATTGTCTGTAAGGTGGCTCCACAGTCACAATTTGCAGAATCTACCCAGCCCCATTTGTATAATAAGTAGGCGCATCTGCCTTGTCCTGTTCGAATTCGATTGATGATTCTCCACTGCCGCCTGGGGAGATCGAAACCTGAGGGATCCTCAACTAGATTCTTATTGGCTACTGATGACTGCTCCCATTGAGTTGTCCACAGTTTGTTGGTGCTGAAAGAGGACTCTGGGGTTGATTGCTGTGCGCCATGATGGTTTTCTTGATTTCAAGTGTTGATGTTTTGCTTGAATCATATCTTGATGTATAGGCAGCTGAGGGTTCTTCAGGATATTTTTTTCAGATTTTTAAGAGAGCTTCTGATCTTCTTAGTGATGAGGGTGAGATTTTGCATAGCACTGGAAGCCATATGGTGTTCGATTTTGATTACTATCATTTATCTTTTGTCCTTTGCCAAGCAACTAAGATTGTATATCTGAATTTAGAGCTGTACAATTCCCTTCACAAAAATAGTTGCCAGAGTGGTAAGATATTGCTCTACATATGGTTTTCTGACTGTTTCGCCTGCTGAGGGGGGTTACATCGATAGTGCTCAAAGCTAGTATGTTTTAATATAAAGATACATTGGCAGCCATTCATCTGAGTCAGCAATGTTCTTCGTCTCTATTTTAAATGTTTTCAGGAAGTGTGTAGTCAGCTATACGAAATTAATTTTCAGTATTTGATTTCATGATGTGTACGATTAATTTTATCCTTTGGAGTGAATTAATACAGTTAACCCGGAGCATTTAAAAACATAAATTTCTTCTTTTTTTTTAAACTATGATGACAGTGAGACATATAATGATTATCGTCGTAATTCTGATGTTTGTAATATTGTTTTACGGACGAAATATATATTTATTATTTTTCATATGAGGTCTGATTTCAGGCAATATATTAAACAACTATTTAAGGTGTATGGGTATTTCGTTTTTAACCTTCTTTTCATGGCTGTAATAAATTGAAAAGAATTGAAATATAAAATTTTGAGTTGGGGCGGAAGCGTGGCCTCGGTGAGCTTCTTCCATGAATCCATGTATTTGTATGTGGAGACTTCTTTTCGCATAACTAATTGGAGCTTCTCGAGGTCCGTGAAATACGGGCGTAATGTGTACGTCATCGTCAGGGGTTCCAACCATTTTATCTAACGAGGTCTGCATGAACTTGTAAGAGTCCAAAGAAACCAGAAACCTCAAGGTAATTGAAGCTCGTCTAACCATTTCTGAAAATGGATTGTATCGTTCATTCTTGGTCAATTCGAAACGATCTTGAATACTGAATGGTGCTGAGAAATTCCAGACCACATAAGTTTCAGGAGTCACATGCAAGCTGGGATATCGTAAATGAGTTAGTGTGATGCATACGCATCACGCATTCGTTCAATGATTTCCATTATGCGCCAAGTTTGGGTATCGGTCGTCACTTGAAGAAGTCGTTTACAGAACTACAGCCTACGGAGACTGTCTTTTTAGTGTTAGTCCACCAACAGGACTTAAAATTTTATCACTCATCTAGGTTAACTGAACAGCCATACTGAAGTTTGTGTATGCTAGTAATATCTACTCATCAGGTGGAATTTCGTGGTTGGCTTATGGCTTTAAGCCTCGTCGACGTCAGGGTCATTAAAGGCGGGGAAGGACTGGTGCAAGGAACGGGAAGGAATTTGGCCATGGCCATTTAAAGGAAGCATCCCGACATTATTCCGGAGTGATTTGGGCAAACCATGAAAATCCAAATCAGAATGCATGGACGGGTATTCGAACCCGTGTCCTACCGAATGAGAGACCATAAAGGGTGTCGCGTGAAAGAAATTCTTATGGCCAGACCAATTACGAACACTGTTCTTAATTTGCATAAGTTATTCACATTAAATTTTTCTCTTGAATATACTGTCTCTGTTGATACACAATTGGACTTGCGCTTTGAATACTCGATCTTAGGGAACAAATGAGTTGTAATGAAGTAGATGCGCAAAGGATGACAGCTAAAATCTTCTTTTGTAGGCGAGGAGAATTGACCAGTAATAGTAATAGAATTTTAAAATTAATATTCGTACAGCGCAAAAGTAGTTGGGTGATGTGTTGAATTTAAAGAAAATTTTTTTTTTTTTTTTTTTTTTTTTTTTTTTTTTTAATAAAGAAATTCACGCTCCTCGGTTACAATGAATTTAAAACATTGTTAGGACATACCAAAGGAAAGGATAATTTTGAGGCGTTTGATATTTCCAGATGGAGGGTGACTGTTCAAACTGTAAAACAACTCAAGTCAGATAACATGACGAAATAATAATTAAAATATGTGTACGGATTAAAGTTACAGTTGGTGCAAGCCAATTTTTCCAAACATAACTCAAATGATACTGTAATAAATTCTGGAGGGTTACAAATGTTGTAATGCTTGATTTTGTCTTTGTTGGCGTGACTACGTCAGTGGGTTGTTGAAGGAATTCGCTGAATGTCAATGTGATTTTGTTTCGTGAGAGTGGTCCGTATGTGATTGCATCTGAAATTGTATTGTGTGTGTCCAGGCGAGGGTGAATCTGTTAAGCTGGTTTGGTGTCTGTATAGATGAGGGTATGTTCTAGGGTTTCGCGTAAGAATGGTGTGTTTTGGCGATCAATGTATGTGTTTATGAGATTCTTGGTGGTTTGGTAATTAATTTTTAATTGTTTTTTTTTTTATCTACTTCGCCTGTTTGGCAGCAGCTGCAGTGGATCTCCTCTTTTTCACTAGAATTTAATCCGGCATCCCGCATCATTTCAACACATTTACGACGGTCATTGTGGCTTAATGGTGGCGGTTCATCCTTGGAATTACTAATTTCATCTGCTGTAACTTGTTCATTTCTTTCTTCGTAGCTTGAAAACCAGGTGCTACATGAATCATTTTCTGGCTCCACAGTAGTATTAGTTGTTTGTTGTACATCTGCTCCAACTGCGGGGAATTTTGTAGCCAGCCAGAATCATTTTCAGACTCCACAGTAGCATTAGCAAGTAAATCTCCACCACTTCATGGACTATTTGGCGCACCGAGGAACCACCAGCTCGTTGTTTCAACATAGATTATTTTTTATCTATATCATTAGTCTGAGATTCAATTGGAGAGAAGCTAATATTACTATCGCCGGTAAAGTTCTTTTTTATCCCGCGGGGCCGCTGCCCGCCGACGGTTTCCCATAGACGCTTCCCGGGACCGGTAGACCAGCGTCACAAAATAAGCCCAGTGTTCCCGCTATGCGGCTGTGATGTCATTTCACGCGAAACAACCAATAAAACAGCATTTTTAAAAATTATTATCGCCGGTATACCGGCGTCATATACATGTGACGTCACTAAATGCCCACACTGTTGTCACATACACCTGTGACGACATTTCACGCAAAAGACCGTGCAAATCGCTTTTTTATCCAATCATGGACGGTAGACAGGCGTCATATACCTGTGACGTCGCGGACAGATGCGCTGTGAAGTCATCAAGCACCTATGACGTCATTCCGCGTGAAAAAAGCCTCGAAACGGCTAGAATTAGACTAAGTAAATACAGTGATGGAGTGTCCCCGTGTGCCATTGTCGCATAAAGAAGAAAAAACTTACGTGATTATATTGTTAATAAGAAGGAGACTGTCAATTACAAAAGCACGAGCCAACTTTAAAAGCGATGTAACGTTTGTCGCCAGGACAACCGAAGATGTTTGCGTAGACTTTCGGGGTTGTTGTCCATGTTATCTAGGTTGTGCGGGTGGAACCGTGGCAACTTACTGAAACCTAACGTTTCAGCCATCATGCTGTGGCCTTCATCAGAAGACTTCCGTGCTTAGGAACGCTGCCGCTTGCTCGGCCGTTCCGATGGGGGACTTCCGTCCCGTGTTTTTCCGAGCAGCCATAACCATATTTGGTCAAGCTAAATCCCCCAGTTCGCATTCACATTAGCGGATCTTTTTTTGATTCCCAACGCTTCTCTGGTCCGTCTACACCACCCTCTGCTTTCCTGGACCAGCACACCAGTCTTACTGAATAAAATAGTGTGGGCACTGTCATCTGAATGGTGTGCTACAGCTGATTTGCTGACATCGTTATTTTTAAAAAGTTTAATGTGTTCATTTTTCCTTTCCTTTAGTGTGAATCCTGTCTCCCACATATACGTGGCCGCAGCTATAAGGTATTTGGTAAACACCTAGCGTCTTTTGTCTTTTACCCTTACAAGAAGATAAGAATTCTTCCTAGATGCTATATATACCCGACGGATATTTTTCTTTTTTAAATGGCGACCAATCTTACGCTGCCATAGGTCTGTTCGTTGGTCTGCTGGTCTCTTCTCCCGGTGCTGAAGTACAGGGCAGTGCTTGAGGTTGAAGCTTTGCGGTGGCTTTATTGATAACGTCAAGGCTGTAGCTATTGGGCAGATAGGTCCGCTTTAAAATTTGTCTTCCAGTGGCTATGCTCACCTAGTCACTAACTGTGGATCCACGGACGACAATCTGATACTAGATCGAATCAATTGCAGTACAGGTAGAACTGAATCGACCTGGAGTTGGTCAGATTAATGTTACTGCAACTGCTGCGAGGTCATACAAATCCCTTTCGGCCATCCAAATTTCGGTTTTCCATGGTCTCTGAAAACACTCCAGGTAAATACCGGAATGGTCCTCCAATATGCCATGATCGAATTCCTTCCTGTTCCTAGCCTCCAGTCCTTTCCTGCCTCTAAAGACCTCGACACCGGCAATGCCGCTGTCGGTGGCAATGTTTCATCATTTAGATGTCCAATCACGGAGATTGTGGCTGGCGATCCTGAGGTACCATTTTTAATAGATCTGTGTATGTCTTGTACCCACACAATTTTGTTGGTTTATTCTACTTTTGTGCGTTATGAGTAGTATTCATAAATGTCACGATAGCATCACACGCTAGATAAATGAAATAAGGTCAATGAACAAATTACGTTACATTGACAGTGAGTAGTCTTCGCTAAATTTCTTCAAAGGCTGAAGGCGATTTTTTTAGAGGTCAGTTCGCACCTCTATGGGAGCGTGCACAAACTACGTGGCAGGGTGGGGAGGGTGTTGGTTGGAAGGCTACGCTGGGCTACGAGGGGGGAGGGGGAGGGGTTCCGAGCCAGGCCACGTAACTTTCCTTTCATAACATATTTCATAGTTAAAATGAGGAACAGAACACACAACAGCATGTGAATATTTATTTCCCTCAATTAATTGTTTCCGTATGTAATTTACGGGGTTCACAGGAAGCAAAAATGGAGCTACGTGGTTTATGCACGCTCCCTAATGACCTTGACGTTAACGAGAGCCAAAGCTGTAAGGTAATTACGAAAAACTAAGTCCATGAAAGTATAAGTTGCCGTATGAGCCGTAAAACAATTATAGATGAATGACAATGTATCATATTGCGATGTATGCGCTTAAAAAAATGAAATTTTATGATAGCGATTTTTCTGAAATTTGTGTTCGATTCGTATTTAATTCAGTTTCGATTTTTTTTAGTAATATGTGCCGACTAATTTCATACTTTCTCTCAGGCTATGTTAATCTGCCAATCTTCTAAAAGCATTCAGTATTGCCACATATTCATCGCCGTCGAAATGTTCTGGAGCACATGTCACTATCGAACTTCACACGTGTTAACATGTATTCCGTTGTCTCCTTACCCTCGATTTAAAATGTTTCCATAAACCTCGTTCTTTTTCTGCTTTCATCTAAACATTTTCGTTTCTTGATTTATGCGATCATGCTTCATCATTCGAGGGCTTAAGCTTCATTTCAAGTTTGTATGACGCTGCTACGTACAACATTAGTATTTTATAATTTCCTGATCAAAGGATACTGACGAAATTGTTCTTATTTTGACGAAATCACCTGCTAACATATAACTCTGCACATTCTGCAAGGATCCTTTGGTGACGTTACGCATTGTTTAACAGACACAAAGCGCTTTGAGGTATGGAGCAGCTTGTCCTCTAAGCAGGCCCGCAAACAATACATGTCTCGCGGGAAACTGGTCTTGTTTACAAACCATTGTATTAATGATCAATGTACTAAGGCGTTTAGTATGACCCACGCGCACTTCATCAAACAAGCGTGTCACATAGAATAAACATTTGCTGAAAGAATAATGGTTCAGAACAACATACCCGAACAGAATGACAGTAAGATTACCGAGTGGCCTCGCATTCGGCAAAACGCGGGTGCGAATCCTTGTGGCAACCCATATTTGAGTTTTCCCTTGTTCCCCCAAATTACTACAGGTGACTGCCGGAATGGTTTCTTCAAAAGATCATAGCTGAATTCCTTCCCGTTCCTTGCCCCCAGTACTTTTCAGCCTCTTGTGACCTCGACGTCGACGAGGTGAAAAGCCAAATTAAAAAATATATAAAAAATTTGTTCCCGACGTTGTCGGATGGTGCATATGCGGTAAATACTAATGAAGACCACAGTGGTTCTTCCGTTCACTAAACTCAGCATATCTTCACAGGCGATTCCGTCTCTATAATTAACATTTTGTCCGTGTATTGGTTTGTTTTGAAAAGTAAATAATTTCGTTACATCCGTGTGTAGTGAAATCCATCAATGTCGATCCTTGCAACAAGAATATATCGATTCACGTGTAGCGACCTAAATTCACTAACCATTGAAGGGTGTCACGAAGGAATATACACGTGCTGGTGAGTATTTATGCAGTTTCTTCGATATCATTCAACAATGGTATTCGCTGTTGTAAACTAGTCCTTATTGTTTCGGCTTCTTCATGGTTCACTACTTCATCTTTCGGTGCCTCTATTTTGACTTTTTACAGTTGTTGTCTTCTTTCTTGTCCTTTCTTCGCTTTCCAAATCCCGCATTGTCGATGCAGCAATCTTCTAATATTTAATTATTGATTATTTTACAATTCCTTCATCTTCATAGTATTTTTTTGAGTACATTGACTATCTTCTTCTAATCATATGTAATACTGAGGGAAGTAATTCCGGCTGTAAGATTAATACTTGAAGGTCGGATCAGGAATAACAAAGTTATTTTTATGGCGTTTGTTGATTTAGAAAAAGCTTTTCATAATATTAGGTGGGAAAAAATATTCAAATGTTTAAAGAAGTCGTGTCCAAAATATCGAGATATAAGAATACTTTATAAACTATATCAGAATCAAGTGACCACAATAAAAACAGAGAATCATGAGAGACGTTCATCAATTTATGTATTTATCTTATGGCCTTAGCATATAATATGCATCCTATACAAAGGGTGTGAGACAATGTTGTAGTCTATCCGCATTAAGATTCAAATTGTATGTAGAGGAAGCAATAAACGAAGTAAAAGAAAAAGTTTTATGTGGCATAAGTGGTCATTGCTACGATTTTCTGATAACATTGTCTTGTTAGCAGAACATGACATGAACAAAATACCGAAAGAAAATTTTGGACTGAATATAAATCAAAGAAAGACAAAAGTGATTAAATGTAGCAGAAATGATACCAATCACATTAGATTAAATATAAAATTAGGATTGGATGCAACAGGAGAAGTATTCTCCTACTTGGATGGAAAATTACAACCGATAGCTGAAGCAGGAATGTTGTTAAAAGCACAATAGCACTAGCAAACAGAGCCTTCATGAAAAAGATAAAACTTTTAGTTTCAAACATTGATCTAGGACTTAGAAAAACTTTTTAAAACTCAATGTGTGAAACACAGCACTTTATGATAGTGAAACATGGACTTTAGGAATACCAGAAATAAAGAAAATTGAAGCATTTGAAATTTGGTGCTACATAAAAATTCTGAAAATTTAGTGGACAACAAAGTACGAAAATAATAAATTTTGGTAACGGTGGGTGATGAAAGAAGTTTGTGGGAGAAGCTTACAGAGACAGGCTGATAGTTGATAAATTGAGACATAGCTAAAAACAGTGGAGGAAGACACAGATTAGAATATATGAAGCAGATAATTGAAGACGTGGGGTGTAAGGGGTATGTAGAAATTAAGAGGTTAGCACAGGATAGGAAAGGATGGAGGACTGCATCAAACCAGTCAAAAGACTGATGACAGCAAAAAAAAATAAAAAAATAAAAAATACACAAGTAACTTAAAACACAAAGGGAGCTCTAAAAGCAAAAAGTGGATGTTAATATTTGAAATGAAATCAGAAAGCCAAGATACTTTCGCTGTTTTCCAATCTTTCGCTTTGGTGGTAATTACAGAACAGCGATTACATGCAGGAGCAGATTGTGCTATACTTTGTATTCGACAGATTATTATTGCTCCGCTGTTTTCAGTGTTTACTAGGAGTCGGTTCTCGAAAGAAGGGAAGTGAACTTGCAAATTACTGACAATTAACGCAACACAATTCTTCAAAGAATGTAACTGCTAACAGAAAATGAAAAATTAAAGAGCAACCCTAAGTCTAAGAAAGCAGTAAATTGATGACTTCATCCCATTATTTACACTTCAATGGTAACCAGTTTACTATAACTGGCGTCATAATATAAACGGCAATCCGTTCACCCCAAAGCAATCAAATTCATTTCAGAAAAGCGCCGAAACGTATCATGACGTTGGAAGTACTGTCGCACCCCGCAGTTCGTATTTGTGACACGCTGGAAGGTTTCACTCTGGCTGTTACTGCAGTCATTTAGTATCGCGATATATTCACGGTCATTCATACTGATTGATTTTCGTTTGACGTTGAATGCGCGTCGAGAAAGATTATGGACGCAGAGAAAGCGGCAAGGAACTCATTTAAATGCAAATCCTATTTTTATGGAACAACCGACACCAATAAAAATGCAAATGAAGTGCTGCACTCCATACATATGTACAATCAAAACGGTAGCTGCTGGCAACACACAAGTGTCCACAAACAATTTTTTTTAATCAATTAGGTAAATTGGCGGCTGATTCTCGTACAGTTTTTTTTTTTTTTTTTTTTTTTTTTTTTTTTTTTTTTTTTTTTTTTTTTACAATCAATTCCATGTTCACAACATTTTATGATTCCTTCGGCATGCGTTTCTGAAACATACTTTCCAAACAGGATAATTCAGATACATTCGTTATTAATAATCAATGTCCAGGTTTCCGATTATTGTGATAGTAAATCGTAACGACGAATATGTTAATCTCTCGGATAGCTCAAAGATGACTGCAGAAAGCGATGGTCGCAAAATTTTCAAATAATCCTAACTTTATAACAGGCATCTAGAATTGCTATTGTGGAAATTTTCGTAAAAAATAAATGGTTAGATCACTCCACAAATTGGTTCACTATAGGGTAGGAGCTAGAGAAATGTTTACTATCATTGTAACCCCTGCAACTAATGCAGAAGAAACTCTATAAATTACTTTAGAATGTTTGTGGAAATAATAGCTAGCAACTCACTAATTAAACCATCAACGTGCAAATGGAATTATTCTTAACCACACATTTAGTATAGTAAAATAATACGACTGCAATAACTTCTTCCTTCAGTGATCGCTGATGCCGATTGGAAGTGTCCATTTGACCGATTCAGTGACCAAAATGTTTATGGGCAAGTGGATAAACAAAGAAAATTGCAACCCGTGGCAAATGTGCTTGTTGTGTCCAGAGGCTGGTATATAATTCAGAAACTTCTCTATATAACTAATGAAGTATTTGCCACCAAATAGAAATATTAAAACTATCTATAGTTCCTCCCGTTTGGGAGAATCTCGTGAAGGCAGATGCTTAGGCATATGAATATGACAATCAGTGGAACTAGTCTGTAGAAATGTAATTTTAAAAATAATGTTTGTTAGAATTTATTAATATAGATCAGTAATGAATATACATTTTACTGTGAATAATGTGTCAATATCAGTCAGTAAAATTTCACTGTTTTCTCAGACTGCACTTTGTATAATTTTACTTAGGGGTTTGGCGTCACCTGTTTCTTCCTGGTAATGAACGTCTGCTTCTAATTAGAGAATCTGTTTCGTGTTCCGGTACACTGGACGGATTGTTTACATATTTCCGTAGAGATGCTTTTCCTTCTCCGCCTGCTGTTCGAGAGAGGTTTACGCGTACTGTTGTTGTTGCCATGCATTCGTTTTCAAGTACACCCTTCCACATTTAACTAATCCATTGCCTCTGCCTGGAATAATGTGAGAAGGATTTTAAGATCAGCCAATGATCACAGAGCGCTGTTTCAATGAAGTGCAGAATAAGATTTCCTGTGATTTTGGTAAAATGTAAGAGGTTGTTTCCGAGCCAAATAAAGCATATTCAAATCAAGTATCCTATTGTTATGCAAATTAGTCAAACCCAATGCAGCGCACTATTTGGACCACATGCAGATATGTTGACTACTGCCCTCCCCTCCTAACTTAACTTCGGGTAACAAACTGCTTCCTTAACCTAACTCTGCGGAAACAATGACAAGATATATCGCCATCGACAGCAGCGACCCACAATTTCCTTTCGACCTTAACCTCAATTTAGAAAATAATCATATAATCGTTCTTTTATCACATTTACCTCTATTTATTAGAAATAATCTTTAAATGGCTTTAAATAATTAAATCATATGTGCTAAAATTATAATCATATGTGCTACAAATAACATCCCTGCGCTGTAGGTTTAACCAGAAATACCTAACATTTAATATGAACATTTTTTCTGTATCAAACATTGGATTAATTATATATTTAACGTTTGCAGACATATATGTTGTTTTTTTTTTTTTTTTTTTTAAAGAAAATTGTCTCATTTTAAACAGTACAATAATTTACGTATAAAATACATCAAATTTTCTCACTGGGCAATTACAACGTTATTTTTTCCTCACACAGAAATTATACAAACATGAGATTATTCAGAAGAACTCGCATTCGGGAGGACGACGGTTCGAATCCCCGTCCGGGCATCCAGATTTGGGTTTTTCCATGGTTTCCCAAATCAATCCAGGCAAATGTCGGGATGCTTCCTTAAAAAGGCCATGGCCGCATTCCTTCCCATTCCTTGCCCCCATCCTTTCCCGTCTCTAAAGACCTCGCTGTTGAGAGACGTAAATCAGTAAAAAAAAAAAAAAAAAAAAAAAAAAAATCAGAAGAAAACACTGTATATATCTACTTAATAAGTTTCCCCGAAATATGAGTCGTTTGATTTTTTAGTTTTACGGATTCGATATGCTTGTTACCATTGTATCAGCTACTTGCCTATGTAGATGGGCATCTAATACACAATTCCACAACAGAAATACATGATATTTTTATTAGACAATCACTACGTTATTTTTCCATCACACGGAAATTTTATAAAACATGGGTTTATTCAGAATAAAACACCCTTTCGACTCACGCAATTATATTCCCCGAAATATGCAGGGAACAGACGACTCCTAACAAAATACAGGCAGGGACTCGCGAGCAGATGCAAGTTACTAAAGAAGTTCATTCTACCTCTTTCGGCTTAGCATCTGTAAATGAATCTCATTTCTCTCCCTCGTTCTTTCTGCTACCTGGCTTTCTAAGGCAAGTTTTGCGGGAATAATTTTGGAGAAATAGTTGGACACCCACACAGTTCGGGAAGTTGGCCAGTTTTAGGACACGGCATTGCAGCTGCATGCTATTTTGAGTTCATACCAAAGCACCTGCCTGCACGCAAATTCACTGTTTAAAAGTGACGACCATCATTTACTAACCGGCCTATTGTCTGCAGACATGTACTTGGCCACGTCGAATCAGCAGTTGTTGGTAGGCGAGGCCACACACAAGCTTGTATATGTGTCCAGGGTTTTTTTTTTTTTTTTTTTTTTTTTTTTTTTAATGGCATTTGGCAACGGAGGCCATACAGCCAGCTCAAGGTAATTATGCTTTCAGTGTATGGACGCCACAGGACGGACAGGACATTCACACAGACACACAACACTTAACATCCATGCCCGCGGCCGGATTCGAACCGGCGGCCTTCGGCACGCGGAGCTAGCACTCTAGCCCCTACGCTACCGAGGCCGGCTGTCCAGGGTTTAATAACAAGGAACTTCATTTATTATTCGAATAACACGGTCTCCTCTGGGACCACCTCACTTCCATTATACAGCAAGGCTGCAGTTGCATATGACGAATCGCACGCTTGTATTGTCCGGCAAGCAGGGCCGGCGCTAGGATTCTCGGGCCCCGGTTAAGTGATCTTAGGCCCCCTACTCTCCCCCTCCCCCGAAAATATTTTTAAACTTTGTTTTTTTTTATAAATTCAAAACCTTTTAATACAAAAATGTTCATAATCATTGACGCAGATTTTAAAATTTGTTTGATTTCTATTTATTTAGACACCCAGGCCAGCGGGGCCCCCCTTTGGTGGCCCGGGCCCCGGGTACTTTTGCCCCGCTTAACTCCCCCTAACGCCGGCCCTGCCGGCTAGAGTGTTATGTCACCGCCGGGTATATAAACAATTACTTAACCCAGCCGGGCACTACTGCACCAAGTATTACCCGATGTAGTTCAAGGAGGTGTACAACAAGTACAAGTCTACCTCTTGAACTATTTGGGTTATACACGCTGGATGGAAGTACGCCTGGTCCCCGCCAGAACAGTACCAAGACTGTGTTGGGGCACTGATGTCCTCAGGCGAGAAAGACGAGGACGTCAAGAGGATCCGAGACGATGCCGCAGCAGAAGGGCACAAGTGCCCTGAGGCTGTAGCATCCATACCGCTGTTCTTCGGATTTCTATCCAAAGAAATTCTTTCGCAAACTGAATGGGAGATGAAAGAGGCTGCGCAGGAAGCAGCGACCGAGGGCTGGCAGATTGTGGGAAATAAAAGCGGACGACTCCAGAAACTGAAGCACCTGGCTACAAAGTACCGGAGCCGCCAGCGCCAGCCAGTGCCAGCCAGCGCCAGCCAGACCTACCCGAGACGACGCAGTGGATAACCACGCAACTTTGGCATCGCCTCCGCCCTCCCAGGAGGAGAGGGAGTCAGCACCAGCCACGGAGGAGGGACCTGTCCAACCCGTGATGATTCCATACACAGGCAACTGGGGGAGCCTGTACGTGCAGCTCTTGCTGTCCACAGAGCTGCCACTATTCTGCTGGCCGGCTGACGGAGGCCTTACCATCTTGGAATCCTGTGCTTCGGACATGATGAGGGCTCCTGTTTGCTGAGCAACATGGGCATCAGCTGAGGCATGGAGCAGCGCAGCCTGCCAAGTCAACCACCGCCTGTAGCCGCTGGTTCACTGCCGGGGGAGCGGGAAAAGAGGGTTTCCAGGACGGAGCCCTCTCCTCCCGAGCTCCAGCAGTGCTTCAACTGTCAAAATCATGGACACTTTGCTAGCGACTGCCCCAACCAACGTAGGTGCGTCAGATGTGGGGCTGACCATCAAAACGCCTACTGCACCGTACCCAGAGAGGATGCAGTCTGCTACGACTGTGGCAGAAAACATGCGTCTTGTTTCTCTGGCTGTGAAACCAAGAAAAAACTTCGTGCGAAGTATTACTTGAAAGCAGCAGCGGGGCCACCCAAGCGAGCCCGCAACGAAGCCAGCTCCAACCAGCCTCCCCACCATTACAGACCGGCGAGAAGTAATATAACTGGTATTCACCAATAAATTGTGGTATGGAAAGTTGTGGTGAATATCATCATTTGTTTAATGAGCTGAAGAAATGTGAACAAACATCGTTCCCGTGTACTACAATGACTTTTTGAATCCTTTACTTCATTTTATGTAAATTGGAACATTGTTTAACGAAATCCTGCTGTAACAGGCATCGTCAGCCTATATTTCCAAAAGAGAAATTGTTCATTACTATCAGACGAGTAAAGTGGTACTGATTAAGAAAATGCACAAAAATTAATTACTTATTACTTTATTACAAGGTATTAAAATATAAATAATTAAATATTACATTATTTACTAGTACGAATAACTGAATTACGAGAAGCCTTTAACGCTGGTATCAGCATATTTATAATTATAGGATCTAGCTGGCAGTATTTAAGAAAAATGGCTTTAGCGGGAACATGCTTTGGGGAAAAAGCAAAATGTGTGGTTACAAATCTGATAACACAAATGTAAATAATTCGTCGATGATGGTTCCTCGATGAGAGGCGAAACGCTTTCGGCATTAAATAATACAAAAACAGTTACATTGGCGTTATTTATTAACATTTAATAAACAGTTTTATTCATTCGTGCTGCAAGGTGTTGGATACTAATCATAAATTTATATCAGTTGACGTTGGAGGTTGTGGCAAACAGAGCGATGGAGTTACTTTCAAAGCTTCAGATTTTTACCACTGTCTGTACAATGAACAACTCAATATTCCAGAACCTGATGTTTCTCCTGGATCTCTTGTGAAAATTCCAGCTGCGCTTTTAGAAGGTGAAGCATATCGCATTCTCACTATTTTGTTGAAACTTTTTGGTGCACATACTTGATGCTTAAGGAACTATGCATTAATAAATCTTTATCTCGAGTGAGGAAAGCAGTAAAATGTGCATTTAGAATTTTGTTTTCAAAAAAGTGTTTGAAACAGACGCAAAATTTGTTGGTAATATTATAAAATATATGTGTGTTTTACATAATACAATTATTGAGGCTTTTTTTATCGTAATTTAACTACGTTTTGTATTTAACGAAACCTACAATTTGCGACAGCAAGTAGTAGGACGACCATTTTGTGAGAATATTTATGTTTCATATTTCTCATATAATCCTTTGCAGTACATTAACTGAATTCAATGAAACAGAATATGATTCATGTAAAATAAAATAAAAATTATTTTATATATCATCTTTAATTTCAGAACTTATTTCCTTGCAGCATCTGTCGAAGACATTTCTGTTGCTGTGCAACTTATCCTTTTTCTTCCATGTCGGGGACTTGTCAAATACCGCAGAAATCAACACTTCAGCATCCATGTTAGCCAGTAACCAGCGCCAGCCTGCCCACTCGAATGATCTGTTCATTCCGGGGGGCAGGCTTTCGCTGGTTACTGGCGCTTGTGAGCAGGTACCTGCCGCCACTGTGAACGCGCTCATCTGATAACAAGGAAACATTCTTTCCGCCGGCCGGCAACCAGCGCGCAGGTTACCTGCGTCCTTTGTGTTCGTACCCACATACGCGGCCCGCTGAGTGCCACCAACACCAACATACAGCAACAAAAATCCGGCTGTACAAATCTGTAACTATACCATATTTGCGGGGTGTAAGGGTTTGGGAGAGGCTATACTAGCCTTTTCCAACCAAATGTCAACCTCTCCTTCACGTGGTGCACCCTGTTTGCACGGACGAGGCTCTGGCGACTGAAAGATTCCCGGTATAAGGAATCACCCACTGCTTGCCAACGGCCTCCGAAAGGAGGGCGGAAGAGCGGGGAGCGGTTCAGGGCACCCTCTTGTCCTTGGGGTTGGAAACGGCCCCTAAAGGCGGATGAATCAGAAATGATCAACGGCATGGGGATGCAGAAGGCAACGGGAAACCACTGCATTAAAGACCCAAAGGGTATCCCGAGGACATGTAATCCTCTCAAATTACATATATCATGATGGCTTCTTCCTGGGTAAAATATTCCGGAGGTAAAATAGTCCCCCAATCGGATCTCCGGGTGGGACTGCTCAGGGAGGAGTCATCAGAATGGATAGAAACATTCTACGAGTCGGAGCGTGGAATGTTAGAAGTCTGAATAGGGCCGGTAGGTTAGAAAACTTAAAAAGGGAGATGGAACAACTTAAGTTAGATGTTGTTGGGATTAGTGAGATTAAATGGAAGGACGCACAGGATTTCTGGTCTGGGGAACACAGGATAATTAGCACACATGCTGTCAATGGAGTCACTGGTGTAGGATTTGTAATGAACAAGAAAGTAGGGAAACGGGTGAGTTATTATGAACAGTTTAGTGACAGGATTATTTTGATGAGGTTAGAAACTAAGCCCGTCCCAACCACATTAGTACAAGTGTATATGCCAACATCACAGGAAGATGACGAAGAAATAGAAAAAATATACGCTGAAATTGAAGAATTAATTCAATATGTGAAGGGGGAGGAAAATCTAATAGTCATGGGTGATTGGAATGCAATAGTGGGAGAAGGAAAAGATGGGAATACTGTAGGAAGTTTTGGTCTAGGAGAAAGAAATGAACGAGGAAGCAGGTTGCTAGAATTTTGTGAAAGATATAAGCTAGTAGTGGCAAACACACTGTTTAAGAACCATGCAAGAAGAATTTACACGTGGAAACGTCCTGGGGATACAGGCAGATATCAGCTAGATTATATCATGGTCAAACAGAGATTCAGGAATCAAGTTCTAGATTGTAAAGCGTACCCAGGAGCAGACATAGACTCTGACCATAATTTGATAATAATGGAGTGCAGGCTGAAACTTAAGCGAATAAGGAAGCAGTATAAGCAGAACAAACTGGAAGTGAATAAACTGAAACAATCTAGCACTAGAGAAAAATTTGCATTAATAGTAGACTTGGGTCTAAGAAGTATCTCTGAAAGGAGCACAACCGAGGACGAATGGAATGCATTAAAGACCGAAATAATGAAAGCTGGTAAAGAAACATTAGGCTTTAGGGAACAATCTGCCCGAAAACCTTGGATCACAGAAGAAATTTTGGAGCTGATGAATCAGAGGAGAAGGTACAAAAATGCTCAGGATGAAGCAGGAAGAGAGCAGTACAGGCAATTTAGAAATCAAATAAATAGGAAATGCAAAATAGCAAAAGAAAAATGGCTACAACAAAAGTGTGAAGAAGTAGAAAAGGAAATGGTCGTAGGTAAAGTAGATGTTGCCTACAGAAAGATAAAACAGAATTTTGGAGAAATGAAGAAAAGAGGTATGAACATTAAAGCTGCCGATGGGAAACCTCTTTTAAGCTCAGAAGATAGAGCTAACCGATGGAAAGAATACATTGAGAAACTTTATGATGGGGACGACTTGAACAATAGTGTAATGGAAAAGGAAGATGATGTTGACATTGATGACTTAGGGGATCCTGTTTTGAGGACAGAATTTAATAAAGCTCTGAATGACTTAAAAGCAAATAAGGCAGTTGGAATTGATGAAATCCCTGCAGAACTTCTTAAATCCCTAGGAGAGGAAGGAATCGAAAGATTATTCAAGCTGATTTCAAAAAGTTATGAAACAGGAGAAATTCCAACTGATTTTAATAAAAATATCATGTTCACACTTGCAAAGAAAGCACAAGCCGACAAATGTGAGAATTATCGCACCATTAGTCTAACATCACATGCTTCAAAATTACTGACCAGAATAATATACAGAAGGATGGAAAGGGTAGTAGAAGAGATAGTAGGTGAAGATCAGTTTGGGTTTAGGAAAAATCGCGGTACAAGGGAAGCAATTCTGTCTTTAAGATTAATACTTGAAGGGCGGCTCAAGAAAAACAAAGATACTTTTATGGCATTTGTTGATTTAGAAAAAGCGTTTGATAATGTTAGGTGGGACAAGATGTTCAAAATTTTAAAGAAGTCAGGTCTAAAGTATCGAGATAGAAGAATACTCTATAAACTATATAAGAATCAAGTGGCGGTAATAAAGTAGAGAATCACGAGAGACATGCATCAGTTAAAAAGTGTGTGAGACAAGGTTGTAGTCTATCCCCGTTAATATTCAACTTGTATGTAGAGGCAGCAATGAAGAAAGTCAAAGAAAAATTTCCATGTGGCATAAGTTTTCTGGGAGAAAAAATCAGTATGCTACGTTTTGCTGATGACATTGTCTTGTTAGCAGAGAGGGCTGAGGTTATTGAGAAGTTATTGAATAGCATGAACGAAATACTGAAGGAAGATTTTGGACTGAATATAAATCAAAGCAAGACAAAAGTGATGAAATGTAGCAGAAATGATACCAATACTAGATTAAATATAAAAATAGGATCGGATGCAATAGAAGAAGTAAGCGAATTCTGTTACTTGGGAAGTAAAATTACAACCGATGGCCGAAGCAAGAATGATGTCAAAAGCAGAATAGCACTAGCAAAAAGAGCTTTCATGAAAAAGAGAAACCTTTTAGTTTCAAATATTGATCTAGGAATTAGAAATAACTTTTTGAAACTCTTTGTTTGGAGCACAGCTCTTTATGGTAGCGAAACGTGGACTTTAGGAATACCGGAAAGAAAGAAAATTGAAGCATTTGAAATGTGGTGTTACAGAAGAATGCTGAAAATTAAGTGGACAGACAAAGTAAGAAATGAACGAGTTTTGGAAATAATGGGTGAGAAAAGAAGTTTATGGAAGAAGCTTACAGAAAGAAGAGACAGGCTGGTAGGTCATATTTTGAGACATGCTGGATTGGTTAACTTGTTGGTGGAGGGAACAGTCGAAGGTAAGAACTGTAGAGGAAGACAGAGATTAGAATATATAAAACAGATAATTGATGATGTGGGCTGTAAGGGGTATGTAGAAATGAAGAGGTTAGCACAGGATAGGAAAGGATGGAGGATTGCGTCAAACCAGTCGAAAGACTGACGACAAAAAAAAAAAAAAAAAAAAAAAAAAAACCATATTTGCCCTACGGATGCCAAATACGGGGAACAGCAAGCCCGTCCAACATCTCCAACATTCAAAGACTTCAAAACAAGTGTCTGCGATTGATTCTAAACGCACCGCCCTACACACCAACGGACCACATTCATTTGGTAACAGATACTGAAACGATCAATACACAAATATACGACCTTACTTGCAAATTCTTACCAAAAATAGAAGCAACAAGACCCCGAATAGACCAATTCGCCACCCTGGGTACAATAATGTCAAGAACGTGGCATAAACACAAAGTTCCGCTAAGCATAATTTACAACGCTGTATAAAATTCGATACGAACATCATTGGGGTTTTTTCACCAAAGGTCGTCATAATGGCGACCTCAGCCATTGTTTTCCCCCCTAAAATGCAATAAATTGTGTCGCCAAAACCAACCCTATTCTGAACACAATGACAAAACTACCATTGGTAGTGGGGCAAGGGCGTAGCCAGGTACGGGCAGGGGGGGCGCAGCTGCCCCCCCCCCCCCTAGCAGGACGCGGGTTGGCGCTCGATCAGAGTTCTGCCGAACCGAAGAGTAAACAATGTTAAGTAACTTTCAAAAATTAATTCGGTTCGCCCGATTTAAACCTGCTTGCTACTGCTATCTGCGGGAAACAGACGTTAGCGAGGGCGAGGAGGTCCAATGCGCCACGCACGGGGCTGTAAGCTGCGTATCGACTATGAGCGGCTGCCGCGCGAGCCGTGTTCGAGCGCGCCAAACCGATTATTTGCCGCGCGAACCATTTCTTTTGACGAGTGCGGCTGCCTCGCGTGGCAACGCAACCGAGCCGGATTGCGCGGCAGATTATTCGTCTTTTCGTGAAGCCACCGTGGACATTTCACGTGCACTAATAGCCGCAACTTTCACTGTGATGAGTCACAGTGTATATTGGAAACAAAAACGAAAAATGATTTAGTGGATAGGGAAATTGTATTTTAACAGAATACAGTATGGTGAGAAACTCATGGAAGACTTGAGATTTGAAGCCATCGAGGATACAATAAACAAATTTTACGAGAATGACAGTGGTAGAGTTTCTGAAATCATTAATTGAGCCAATGCACTCAATTCGGGAGGCATTTCAGTTACTGATAAACGCTGTGACTTAAAGATTTCTAGTAATTGGAGACTCGTATACTAGCCTGCATTACCTTTTTGGTCTGTCAAAACTACCGGTTTTTTTTTTAAAGTGTTTCAGATGTTTTGACGCATTATGCGTAGCTCTGAATGAATGGTTCAAGATAAGATAAGAGCACCCATTTTATATTAAATTTCTTTAGTGGCTATTCAATTTTCTGTTGCCTTTCTTAACAAGAACTTACTAATTACTTAGGTAAAAAGTATTATGTTGATACTGTCATTTTGCGATTCTATAGATTCGTTGATTGGAGTTGGATGTGATGCCATCTGAGTCTGATTAGTTGTACATTTGCTATTACAAAAAAAAAAAAAAAATTCATTGTGCCGTGCGAGCCAACTCGAACAAAGTTATACTGTGACATCACCGGAACGCACGCTAATAATCTATTTTTTTTATAACAATGGATATAAGAAAGTTTTTTTTAAAAAAAGTAATTAATTTGTATTTTTCGTAATACTAACGGTGGCTTTTAATATAGAACTAGTGATCAGTCAGGGGTCGAAATTCGACCTTACTTTATTAAATTATTTACTTTCTTTCATGGAAGAGTAATAATCATTATCTGAATTTGTTCTATTGCGTTTGGTGCGAGCATAGATATATACTGTATTCATTGACGTAGTTGGCTGCGAACGTGTGGCAATACATTTATTAGCTTGTATTGTTTGGCTTAATTCCCTGCAATACCTATAAAATTAAAACGATACACTACACGCGTGACTGTATCCTAAATTTTAGCTAGTGAACTAACCATAGCAAATGATGAAATGTATTTATCCATGGTTCATTTGAATTTAGTCCATCACACAACGATTTAAAATATTCATTTTCACTTAGGACCGGAATACTTCTTTAGCTTTATGACAGCATGAAGTAAATGCAGTCCTTTCAGCTGCAGTGACTTCTGTTTCGAAATGTTTTGCATTGTGAAACCTGCATTGTAAAATAGAAACTATCATAATTTCGTCATTTTGTGTGTTCGGTATTTAAATTTGGTCTATTATCATTTTGAATTTCATGCAAATAAGTATTCCTTCTTTTTGTCTCTCTCGCTCTTCGACCTGTCAACTTTCTATATGTAGGTATAATGGAAGTAGGTGCAAATATCTGAATGGAATAAAACATCCGTAATTTAATTTCTGAAATTCAGAAATAAAAAGACCCTTAACCAAAGTTTAACCTTTTAAATAATTAAAAAACTATATAGTATCTGACAGAATCGCTATATTGCTTTTAGAAGTGTTCCTTTTATCACTTCAAAGATTAATTTCTATTTTATGCGAGTCTTTCATTTCACCAAAGACCACAGAGTATCTCAATGTTGGGAATTCACGTCAGAACATTGGCTCCGATCCTATTAATGAATGACAAATTATAGCATCAGAAATCGACAGGTTTTTGGAAAACGAAGGACATGGGCCTGCCAGGTGTGTTAGCCAAGAATTTGAAGGGTGTTCTACATTGGTGGGTGATATTGGTGGGGTTCAAAATTTTATTAAAGAGAAATATAAAAAAGCCTCATATTTTCATTGCTAAAGCCACAGATTTAACCTGGTTGTAAATGATTTAAATCAAGTTACAGAAATACGTAACACAGTTAGAACCACAGATTACATCATAAAATTTTTACGAGAAACCTTTTTACAGAGAAAGTACGTGCCAAATATTTCAGCTTTATACGAGACCCGCTGATCTCAAAAATATGTGCTTACCAGTTACAATGCGCTGCTACAAAGTCAGAATTCATTATATGCGTTGGATTGAATACTCAGGATTATTGGAACCATGGATGAAGGAATATATGGAGACGAAATAACGGTAAATCTGTGAAACTTCATATAAAAACTCGTCTCCTACTGCGTATTGGCCGCGGCCAAAGGAATAACCCCAAAACATTAGGCTTATTGCACTGTGTCTGCTGCTGAGAATATTTAATTTTCTAATATTCTGAAGTTTTCTATAATGCCAAGTTGTGTTGCATACGGTTGCACAAACAGACAAGATAGGAAACTATCTGAATTAACGTTTCATAATTAAGTCTCATTGTAATTATTGTTCTTGAAGTGTCTGATAGGTAACTGCAACATTAGGGCCTATCGTTATAAATTTATTCATCGCTCTCAACAGGATAATGTCGTTCTCAAATGTTTGTTGGTGCAGTGTAGACAATGTTATTACTTTGCACATAAAAGGCTAACCTTATTGTCAACAACTATTGGAAGTCTAATTTAAACGGGTCAAGTTTACATCGCGATACAATGAATATGGTATTTTGCATGCTTTGGTCCAGTTCAGTTTACACTGAAAGTGTACGATGAAATTAATTGTGATAGTTTGTGCTGCGCGAACTATAGAACGTGATGAAGCAAAAGCTGTTGTTACCCGAAATTTAGTTTGCGATGCATTTCATGTGTTTAGGTGTGTCTACATAGTTTGATTTTGTAGCGACAATATTAATGGAAATATGGGTAAGTTGAAATACAGCCTGTACCAGAAGGGGCAAGCAATTATAATTAGTCGTTAGTATTTTCATGAGCACCGTGTTAGTGACAACGTGTATCACGTTTCGCAGTGTATACTACTCCCATTTAAGCTTCTGACTTTTGGAGACAGCATATCTCGAGAACTAAACGAGATATCGAAACTTTTTATTACTTTCAATTTCTCTCGTCGTATTATATAAGAATTTATTATCAAATTTGACTTTGGGGATATTTTACTTCGGAATTTCAACCTAAAACACCTCACTTTTGAAACAGTATATCTCGAGAACTGAGCGAGATTTCGAAAATTTTTATTATTTATTTTCGATTTGTCTCGTCGTGTTATATAAGAACCTAACACTAAATCTGACCTTGGGGAAATGTTTCTTCCGAATTTCAACCCAACACATTTCACTTTTGAGACAGTAGGCCTATACCTCAAGAACAAAGCATGATTAAAAAAAAAAAATCTTCATTTTTGATCTGTCTCGTGGCGTCGAGTTACATAATAATCCACATCAAATTGCGGTGCCACGGTTGTCTTATGATTCCCTTGAGGTTTTTGTACCTATTCCCCGTGTTTCCACGGCCGACCAATATGGCGGCCTCCCCACCGCACTTCTCTCTCCCCGGCTTCACTTCAGTGCCTGGTGAAGGTCCCTTGCGCCGTCTCCACATATTCCTTTCTCCATGATTGTAACCTGTTGCCACTGCGTTACAATCAAATACGATCGACATGTATTGATCATATTATTACAGTAATATCTGTCATAAAAGATCATCGCAGTAACGCGGACACGGAGAGCTAAAATATTTTAAACACATCTACCAGAACTGCAGCTGCCGATATGAAAGTCGGCGCATTGTATTTGTCCAACAAAGTCGTTCCAATCACCCTGCTGAGTCTCTATACGATTTTTGAAAGGGATCTATTTTCATACCTTAATTAAATTCCTTGATAGTGTTTTGGGATTATACATTGCGCTTTTATGCGTTTTGTTTTAAACCTAACTCTAGTTATTTAGTAAATAATCAACTGTATTAAATATTAAGTATTAGATCACATTACATGCCTTACAGTAAATCACGTAAGTTTGAAAAATAATCTGTTTATCTAATAAGCATTGAAACTAACACTTTATTTGCAAAGAATTACATATATAGCTAGCAGCCGAGAAAGTCCTTTCTACCTCCTCGTTCGTTGGTTTGATTGAAATGATCATAAACAAAAAACTTTTTGAAAAACTTAACAACTTTCTGCACTTTTTTGAAATAGTTATTTCTAGGAATCACCTCAGTACGTGGATGATCCAGTGTTACGGTCACGCTTTGTGCTTCAATTGTGGCGTCCAAGTCTTCGTGGTCCACGTCCGAGTCAAAGTTGTTTCTGTGCGCTCAATTTGTTTCAGTGATTTTTTTGGGGGAAAGGAGGGAGGGGTATAAAACGTTGTGTGCTTTGTGAAAAATACAATTGCAGGTACCAAGGCAGAACATTTTCCATGACGCTTGTTCCGACAGATCTTTAGCCGATAACAGCAGATTCAACAGCAACACCAAAGCTTGTCAGTCGTTCTCTGACCAAAGAGATGCAATGCTCTGTGTTGCAATTTGCTGTATTCTAAGCAAACCGATATTAAAATTTGTGTCTTTGCGGTGAACGTAATGTGGGAGATTTTTTTGGAACGTACACTCATCAAACACTCAACGAAAATCTTTGCCACTTTTTCGTGAAATATTCAAACTGAACAATTATGTGAACTTTTATGGTATTTGAAAACTATGTTGTCATAGATCTTATAGAATTAGCAAAATTAGGAAATTGAAATCCACTTTTTGAAAAGAAATGTCTCAAATACAATAAAGTTCAGTTTATGACAAAAACGTTTTAACACATCATTTATTCAATATATTTTGAAATAGCTGTCAATAGTCCAACGTTCTTTCTGTATAGTTTCTACTGTATTTACTAATGATCACAGACGACATAAACACATTTTTGTTGCCGTGAGTCAAATGTCACCATGACGGGTACTGGCGAACGGGGCGATACAACCTGTAGAGAACGAGTCGGACCAGAAAGTGACGACAGGGAGACAAGGTGACGAAGACTGAAACATGTTTTCACCCCATTTTACGGATTGCGGATCCACTTAATTAGGTACTGGATCCGCTAGACTGTCAAATGATGCGAGATCCCGCAATCCCTAGCTACATCCCAGCTAAAGTTTAAATAAGTCATAGGTTGATTTTTTATAAAAAATAATCACGAAGTTTGTATCAATGCTACAACTTAAATTTTTTTGATTATGAAGTCGCAATATGGTATATAATATGGAAGGACAAGGGTACGACAAAAAAAATCTTAGAGACCTAGACCTTACTAAAGAGTTAAATGAGACGGAAATATCACAGAGAATCAGCTAAAGCAGCGGTTCCAAAATGGTGGTCCGCGGAACCCTGGGGCTCCGTGGAAGAGTCTCAGGGGTTCCGTGTTCCGTCCGATAATTAATAAAATGTTCGTTGAAATGAGTCATAACCGCGCCGTGGGAAGGCTATCATTGTACTGCCTCTGTTTGTGACGACTTACTAATGCGAGACTGGTTTTTCAGCTTATGCTTATGAAAATGAGGATCCGCCAAATAATGTATGATCAATTAGGGTTCCGTGGCCAAAAAGAAATTGGGAACCGCTGATCTAAAGTGTCTGCGTATGCTTGGTATACAAAGAAAACTTTTACAAGAAAATTGTGATAAAATTGCAGATGAAGTATCTCGAAAATTATTATTAGTGTAACTATATAAATATTAATTAATTAAATTATAATTAATTAATTAAATTATAATCAATCGATTAATTAAAATATAATAATATTAATTATTTAATAGAATATATATGTACTACATTAGTAAACGTTTTTGTAGCCTGCCCCCCCTGAACAAAATCCTGGCTACGCCCTTGGTTTCTGTATTGTTGCTTTGCCACAATGTAATCTTTCGGCATTGAAGTGCTCTTGCTGCGACCATTGTCTATTAAATGTTTGGTTCGCTTTGGTGGTAAACCATTACTTGTGTTAAAGAATTTAATTTGAATGCAATTACTGTGGATAATCACGAGGATGTAGTTTTGGATGAATCCTGTCGTTCTGTTTATAGGGACGATTAAAACGAGTTCAGTTCCAGCATTAGTTATTATAAAATTATTATGATAGTAATTTTTGGAGCTACGTCAAACAAAAAATATATAAACAATAAAAAAAATTAGTGTCATATTTAGCAATTGTTTATTACGATTATGAAACAGATTTTTCAAAACAAGGCAAGCACTGTCACAATAAGAATTAAAATTCGATTTAAATGTGATAATAGCAGGACAGGAGAAACTGGTACAGAAACTAGGACGGAAACTGGATAGCAACAAAAAGAATCAAATTCAATTAAGCATAGCCTTGAAGTTAGGTTAATTGAAGTATAAAGCGAATACATGGATATAACAGTCAATCAGCATAGTGTGAACATTATTAAAAGTTTTAGCAGAATATCTGAAAGTGAATGAAATCTGCGACTTAAATAAAACAATACAAGAAAATTAGAAATAAATGAATAAAAGTGAACTAAAATTTGAAAAATACTTAATTATACTCAAATGACTAAGAGAATGATGATTTTTTATACGAAAATATCGTACAAACGGCTATGTTTCTTACGAATAACATATATATGACCACTATTTTTAAAGCTAATACTGTACAATTTGGATCCTAAGTTTTGTATAAATTGTTATTTCCACATCACTGCTGTAAAACTTGAGGTTCATATACAGATCGCAATTTAACTGTTTGCACCTTTTCTACCTCAAAGATATTTTGGACAGCAACTATGTACATTTTTATCTGGCACAGTAAACTATTTACCTTTCTCTTATATTATATCCAATGCCGCTGAAAATATCTACAAACTAAGCCACACAGATAGAAGGTATATTTCATCTTAACGCATAAATATTTAACCACACTCTTATAATTATTTACAAGCTAATTTGGGTACAGATTTCTACCCCCATGACTGGATTTCTATCTCATAGAGGGAATTATATCGTTTATCATCCGTTCTAGGCAGACGTAGTTTGGAAATTTGCACCATATTTACACCGTGGAGGTCATATAGTATTCTCTGCTGTACATCACACTTCCCCGGCCACGCATGAAGACTTCTAACATTCTATTGCATCTGCAGTATTTATGTGAGGATGCCTGCCATACCGTTTGTCCTTCTTAAAGTTTTGTTTGATTAAAGTCGGAATGTGTACATGCTCCAGCTTTCACCCACAAATTTCAGGATCACGGAAGCACTCCCACCATCCTTCATCACTTGAACTACCTCCTCGTTGTATAGTACTATTCAGAAAGGGTAACTGTGCCTATAACCGTCTTGGGCTACATCGCTTGATACAGATCATAGGTATTCAACTAATAAATGAAACTATCTTGTCCATATAATGCAGTTTTTTTTGGGGTATAAATTGCAGAGTGAAATCGGCATATCTGAAATTTAGACAGATCGAAATTCACATTCTGACGTAAGCAGGTTTATTTTAAAGGATGATAACTTTTAGAATCTCCAGGGCCGAAAAACTTTGCTGAGAGCAGTTACTCAGTTGAAGTCTGCTAAAGAACACTGAGGCGGCCTGTCCGTCTACTGCACAATTTCACGTCGCAATGTTTACGAACATATTAGGCCGTTTTACCGAAAATTCAATTGTTCATAAATTTTAAACAGTCTCTCTGGAAGTCTAATTTACCTAAAACTATTGTGTTGAAAGAGGTGAATCATTTCAACTGAGTGAACAACAAACAATGGAGTTTAAAAAATTGTCAGGTATATATAAAAAATAAAACGCATAAAGTTAATGAAGTCTATGCTAGCAATTTGCTCTAATGGTAACCACTTATTCCCTCCAGATGATAGTTACTATGATTTGGCCTAGCCGCATAAACCGATGGACGCACGTGGCAACACCGACGAGTTTCAGGTTTGAAATAGAGCCGACATCAGTCAGAATGTCCGGTTTGAGACCTATACAATTCACCCAGTATGCGATGAAAGGCATAGGGCTGTGAAGTAATAGATGGGGTTAACCGTGTACTTTCCCATCCTTACACCCATGAATTTTTCAAATAGATTCGCAAGTAACCGCACAACCGTGTCCATCTAAATACCTGCATATTCGCTTTCAGTTTGGATCTAGCAAACCTGGTACTAGTGACCGATCGAAGATTCGGTTTCTTCCAGTTTCGGTAGAAAAAATTAGTTTCGACCAGGGGCGGATCCAGGGGGGAGGGCTAGGGGCTTCAAGCCCCCCCCCCAAACGTACTATCTAGGTCCACCCCTGACATTGTAGTTTTTAGACTTTTTTTTTTAGCTCTACGGATTTGAGGCCCGAGGAGGCTATAAATACTACCTTTTTCCCGACTCAAGCCCCCCCCCCCCCCAAACCAAAATCCACTGAACGCAAGCCCTCTGAACCAAAATTCAATCAAGCCAAGCCCCCCCCAAACCAAATTCCGCTCAAGCCCCCCCCCCCCCCCAGACAAAAAAAAAATCCTGGATCCGCCCCTGGTTTCGACCACAGTCTCAGTTCCGGTCGAAACTTTGGCCGTGTCGAAACCCAGTGTTTGTGAATTGTCGCGCGTTGTTCGGCTAACACGAGGTGAGTTCATTACTCTTGTGTGGAACATTGGCCGGACAAATATACGAGATTGTCGGAGTAATCTACTTGGGGAAAATGTAGAAAAAATGCCTTTCTTACTGTACAATATAAGACTTTGTCATTACGAATACTAGAATTAATTAGTAATCAAATAATGATATTTATTTTTTATTTAACTTTTTTAAATTAAGTACTTGATTGTGGTACAAATTAATTATTCTAATCTTTTTTTTATTAAGTAATTCTCTCACTTTTCTTTCTTTGTTCAGACTGATAATTAGGTAATCACCAGGTGCTACATCAAAAATCTCAATTAATGAATTATTTATTGAGATTGTTTATTACCTTGTATGTAGCAATTGGTGAATACTTTTGTATTATCTAAAAAAAAAAAAAATTAACCTTAAGAATATTGTGAACACAATTAGAATACTCGATTAATACTACTAATACGCAAAAAAAAAAAATAGTTTCAGCCCTTACAGCGTTCCTGCTGAAATGACCTTCTGAATCCTAATATGACGTCCGTTTTCTCCCATCATCCACAGTTATGTAGGGAAGCCTCCCCAACAATTTTTTTTTCAATTTTCGATAATTTGGAGGGATACAAAAGGATTATTTTATCCTTACATATCTTCTTGTAAAATAATAAATGTAAAAAAATAATATGAAAAATAATAAATAAATTGTATAAGTATCTTCATTTTGCGTTTGAATTCTTTTCTTAACCTGAGGAAGAAGTTTCTTGCACCAAAAACCAGCAGTACTTTGCCGACATGCTCGCATTACACTTCCCTGAAAATCTTCTCTCGAACTTATTGATGTCTTATTATTATTAATAGTGTGTGGCAGGGGGGGCATTGCACCTATCTGAAAGGGTAATATAGTTTGGAAGAGATATACGGGATATGGCAGGAGGTGCCTTCCCGGCATTCGCCTGGAGTGATCCAGGAAAACCATGGAAAACCCAGATCAGGATGTGTTGTTGGAACCGTTCCCCGTGTTCATCCGAAACTAATCCTAAATTTTCAGGGACGAAGTCATGGTGTGAGTGAAGTAAATCCACTTTGAAAGACAAGTCACACCCCATGTCCTCGCACGCTGACAGCAATTCCTCAACGTGATCACATTTGTTGCTACCCAAAAAGTTGTCACGTTTTGGAATGCAAGTCAATTTAGTTTTAAAAAATTTAAAAGCATCACCAGTCTTTTCCATCGCTTGCTCCGTCTTTGATGTGTAAAGGCAGCAAATAAATATTTTCCTTCGGGACCAGAGGATCGTGAGTGACATTGTTCTGACAGGGCGTAAAACTTTCTCGCGGAGGCCACTTCCGCATAGTGTAATGTTTGTCTTGGGATCGGCTGTCCCATTGACGTAGGAAGTGCAGTATTTTGTGAAGCCTGATTGCAGGCCCGCATGTAGAGCAATAGCTTTTAAGCCAGCACAAACTTTCCAATTATAATCATGATAACTGATTTTATCAAGGATTCTGCTAATATTTTACTACGTCTTCTTCATATCCACAGTTTATACAACCGTAACTGATGGTAATTCATTCACATTGGCCAACAGGAAAACTTTCAAGCTTGTCTTTGATGAGTCTCCACATGTTTGGATCACTTGGCGGTCAGTTCTATCATCAATACATTTGAATTAGTGCAGAACACTCTGCCTTCATATTCCGAAAAAAGTATTTTTAGGGTTGACTGCTTAAGCCTATAAGAAGAGATGTTTACACCGTCTTGTAAGAGCTTCAGCTGCTGAAGTCGAGATCCAAGAAGATGAGATTTACTCTCAGATAACTCCAAAGCCCTGACGAGATCATTCAATTCCGACTGAGTAACGAGGTGAATCTTTGCAAAAATGTAAGCTCAAGGTTTTGAGAGCGGCACCATGGTACAATGGAAATCTTGCTAAATATTTTTATGTATTGTTGCTACATAGTGTTGAAATACATTTTTGGGTGTGTTTGGGAAAGGCTTATGGGGGTTGGGAGCTGGAATTTGTAGAAAATAACAGAAAAAAACGAAAAAAACCGGAAACATCGATCATTTTTAATGACTATTATTTTATTTCATTTTTTTTACAATTTTAGAGGTCAATTCTCTGCCCCTCCCAAATCTACCTCTTTGCTACCAATGCTAATTTTAGCTCTTTTCACCTCTGTAGCCTCTTAGAAGAAATTTAAAGTATAGAATAATCCCTTTCGTGTTCCTTCTTAGAATGGCTGGAAGAATTAGACACCAGCTTGTGAACGCTACCAACGTTCTTGTCATTGTATATATTTATTATTGTATTAGTTGCTTGCCATACGACAAATAAATAAAATCCCTTTCGTCCCTCGAAATTATAGAAAATTGATAAAAGATAGGTGGGGGGCCTGTCCCGAACACTGTGGGTGGAGGGGAAACACGGGGATCATATTCGGATTCAGGAGATCATTTTACATCAGAATCAGGAATGGTGTCAAGACCGATTTTCATGCAGACCAGTGTAATAAGTCTGTACTTTATATCTAACTGTTAATTTTCGACAAAGTTTGCTTACAAGAGAAATTGTTAATTTTATTTATATATAAAATACACGCATCTGTTGCTTTATTTCACACTACAGCATCCACTACCCAGCGCAGACCACTGGTGTTTCTGTGTGGTGGTAGCATGGAGTTTCCCATCGTGCACAACGTTGGCCGAATGTCGGTAGCTATGGGGGTGCGGGTGATATGGTGGTAGAAAGTGTTCGATCTAGGACATTTTCATATCTCAACCAAAGACATGTGTGTCTGTATATTTCACTTTACAGCCACAACTACCTAGCGCAGATAACTGGTGTTTGTGTATGTAGCAGCGTAGAGTCTTCCATAGTGCTCTATGGTGATTGTATGTCGGAAGCTGTGGGGGTGTGGTAGATATGGTGCTTTAAAGTGGTCGACCTGATCTAAAAATAGACATGTGTGTCCCTTTATTTTACTCTGTAGCTAAAACTACGTAGCGCAGTCCTTGGTGTGTGTGTGTGTGTTAGTAGTCTGGAGTCTCCCAACGTGTACCATGGTGGTTGCGTGTCGGTAGTTATGTGGGTGTGAGAGTTTTGGTGGTTGAAATTGGTCGACTGAGGGCATTTTCATGTTTCAATCTGCAGCCAAAAGTAACCAGCGCACACCAGCGATGTTTGTGTGTAGTAGTAGGCTCAAGTCTCCCATCGTGCATGTTCCCGGAATATATTCTACTAGAAAAAGTAATTTCTCTGTCTTGAAGGATTAAACTCGTTGCACACGACTCGCGTTTTATATTGCTTCAAGCAACAGTTTGATGGCTGTTGGTTGTTTGATTTGGCCGCTGGTACTGGCCCAGATCCTGGGTCCGCTTGATAGGACGGAACTTCTCGCTATTAGTGGATGTCGAGGGCCTGCGTACTGGACCAGAGGTGAGTAGCCTTCGTTTGTATACCATAACCTACAATAGAAAAAAGTTATGTAGTATCGTGGAAAATAAATGAAATAGTTTCATAGCAAAAATTTTCCAATGGTACCAGGACTTCAGATTGGTAGTAGGAGGCCCGTTAACGGTAGGTCTTGTAAACCCGATGACCTAGACTCCATTTTGGATGACAAATACATGATTTTTGCAGATAGATTTATTTGTGGAAAATGCAATCAGCAAGTGATATAATAAAGGAGATAGACTGAGATTCATTGAAATTAATGGAAAGATTGATATGCAACCAAATCAGAAATATATGTGAGGAACGTAAGTGGTTTCCAAGCAGGCAACATGGGTTCAAGCAAGGATATTCATGCGAATCTCAGTTGGTGGGATATATGCAAGATACTTCATATGAAATGGACAAGGGATGTCAAATTGATAGTGCAGCACTAGATCTGTCAAAGGCGTTTGACAGAGTGAGCCATAAAATGGTAGTAAATAAGGTAAAAATTATTGCAGTGGATGAGAAAGTGATTTGCTGGGAAGAAGAATTTTTAAAAGGTAGAAAACAGAAAGTTATGGTTAGAAAATGCGGTATCAAAAGAAGTGGAAGAAAAAATGGGTGTGCCACAGGGTAGCGTATTGGGACCATTGCTATTCATTATTCTAATGAATAATCGTGTTGATTTTTTACTATCTGAAATTAGATTGTTTGCAGATGATATAATGCTGTATAAAAGAATAAAAACGATAGAGGATTGTAAACAGTTGCAGGGTGATATAGACAGGATATCTAGTTGAGTTGGTAAACATGGGATGAAGATAAATGCAAAGAAGAGTCAGCTAATTAGATACACAAATAAAAAACAAAAGGCTAATTATGAATATAAGGTGGGGAAAGAATTCCTTGCTGAAGACTTGAAATGAAAATATCTTGGCATTACTTTTGATAACAAGCTTAACTGGGCAGGACACATGGGACAGGTGGTAGGAAAAGGTTTCAAAGTTCTGCATTTGTTGGAGAGAATGATGAGGGGTTGCACGAGAGAAGTAAAGGAATTGGGTTACAAAACTTTGGTCGAATATGGTAGTGTAGTATGGGACCATCATTTTATCTATCAAATACAGCAGTTGGAGAGGATGCAAAAAACTAAAAAGGGCTGCTAGATTTGTTTCTGGAAATTATCGCAGAATGCAATCAGTGACGGATATGATAAAGGAGCTGGAATGGGATTCATTGCAAGACAGGAGGAGGATAAGGAGGGTCATGGGAGTGTACAGGGCATATACTGGCGATGAGGCATGGAAAGATATTGGCGTAGGTATGAAAAGTAGTGCATGGAAGGGAAAAGATTACCTTGACCACAAGCTGGCACTCGATTTCAGGCACAAGGGTGTGGGAAGATTCTCTTTTTTAGGTAAGGGTGTCAGGGATTGGAATGAGTTACCAAGAGAAATGATGAATAATTTACCGAAAACGTTGATAGAATTTAAAGATAAAATTTGTAGAGGGCAAATGTAAGTGGCTGCAGGATAGGGGGAAGATGGGGGTGTAGGGATATTGCCACCGGAGCCTGTGCTCCATTGCACTTAAATTAAATTAAATTAAATGACAAGAGTTCTAATAGTTGCGCTG
This sequence comes from Vandiemenella viatica, assembly GCA_031002005.1. NCBI lineage: Eukaryota > Metazoa > Arthropoda > Insecta > Orthoptera > Morabidae > Vandiemenella > Vandiemenella viatica. The sequence continues at coordinate 9,800,883 of JARYHS010008074.1, read as the reverse complement.
CAAATAAGTTTGTGGAACTGTTCTCAAACGAGATTGTATTCCAATTAGAACGATTAAAAATAAATCAATAATTATTTCATGAGTCATCTAAAAGCATAATGATGGCACCCACATACAAGAAAATACCAACTCTGCTATATTTCTAATAAATGTAACTTTCATCCCGGAGTTATGAAAATTAAATTAGATGAGATTTTAGACTACGTGATTGCAAATGCTGTGTGCCCTTTTTCTAGTGTCAGGTTAACAGGTTTATACAGCGGAAATATTAAAAATGGAAAATATAACTTTTATAGATTTTGTAGTAGTAATTCTGACATTTAATATTACCAGTTGAAACTGCTCACTTTAATAGCTACTCTGCAGAGAAACACTATATAACTATTGTATTTCCTTTCTCCCATTTCGCTCGCTGTTACTCTCGTGCTTTCAGAAACGCAGGTACGAGTGGGTGGTCTGTTTTTTTATGAAGAGTTTCCTGGACAATGGATTGAGTTTTATATCCCCATTCTCCATACTGAGAGTTCCACGAGCGGACGCCCCCCCCCCCTCCCCATCCAATATAACATTTATCCGCTTAACTTCGCGTTTCCGCCCGCGTAGCAAGTTTTCGTTTGAAACGTATTCGCTGTGCCTTTTTTCTGAGAACAGAAATAGTTCTCAGGTGCGTATCCTCTACTTACGAATTCTTTTTTGTGCAGGATGAGGAAGTGGGAGAGGGAAAATGTAGGAGGGTGTGAGCTGTCCTTTTCAAAGTATTTAAAATCAATGTACCACATATTTAGCACTACGTGTTTCAGCTTCATGTGATACCATTTTCCATCGGCACATACAATCGTCAATAACAGTAGGAAAATAAAGTTATAAATTATTAATATTAAAAAGAAACGTTTCTTTTCCATTTTTTTCTTATTGCTTTACGCCTCGTCGACGTCGAGGTCAATAGAGGCGGGATGAGACTGGGGACAAGGAACGGGAAGGAATTCCGACATGGCCTTTTGAAGGGAGCGTCCCGGCATTCACCTTTAGTGATTTGGGGAAACCTTGGAAAACCCAAGTCTGGATGCCCGGAACGGGATTTTTTTCTGGGACAAGGTTAAAGGTACACATCGTTACTGTGGATTAAAACCATATTCTTAGTATGTAACGAAACATTTCTCGAAGATTTTACTATGAGCGGTAAAACTATATTTGTTTTACTTAATACTGTATTTACTATCTAACAGACTTCGTGCTCTTCAATAAACACTGAGCCTACTGATTGATATATATATATATATATATATTTACCAGTTAAATCCCGTTTACTGTACAACATTTTGCCTGATATCAGTACTTGATTCAACATGTTGTTGAAAATATAGTCGGGAGGAATGTGTGCAACAAACGGTACCTCATTATCAAAAAATAAAGAACGAGACATATTTAAACTTGAATTGTTTATGTTCAGTTTGAACTATACTACAATACTGTTTGAAAATTGCAGAATACAGAAGAAAAGGTCTAAATCTCTTCAAAATTAGAGGATGTGTAGAACAGCGAAATCATAATGAAAGATCGCAGAGATAAAGCGTAGATGTGGGCACAACAGCACCCTCTACTGTGTGACGGGACAGGTTGTTCTTACGTCGCACTCAGCCGGACGAAGTTGAAACGAGCAAGGAAGTGTCGGTATGTCTCGCCATGTTTTAGGGTGATTTAAAAGGTAAAGTAGTTTCGTTACGTTTTTATAATTTGTTTTCATTATGAATCGGGTAACATTATACAATATTATGTTTACTATTTGTCGTCTTTTCCACGTGATGATCGGCGCCATTGAATTACAACTGTAACTGATCTTCGATTAAATTCTTTTTTTTTTAATACCTACCCTACAAACAGTGTTTCTAGGTGAGGTTTGTTAAAAATCGGAATGGAAGGTAAAGAAAAAATAAAAAAATCGGGGATCAGGGTTCAGATCGGGACAATAAAAGAAATCGTTTTTATATACATAAATTGAGTTTATTTAGATAAATTGGGCAGGACAGGGGTATCAAATGATAGGAACTTACGAAGCTTTGTGCTAAACATGATGATCTCAAAAACTCTGTACAATCAGAACAAAACGAAATGGAGTTAGAAATATTGAATAATTCATAAATAAAAAAATATTACTAATCAAAATATAGTATTTATTTTTTTAGGGGTTTTTCTACTTAATTTTGGTGATTTTAGGGGTTTTGACATAAGTTTTAGGGGTAAAATTTATTTTGAGTTGGCAACCCTGCGCACCGTGTGTCGGCAGTCATTAGTTGGATCTAAATTTTGACGGTGCGGACCGGTGTGGGGCTGGTCGATATGGAGAATCGTATACAAAGAGTTCAGAAATTTCTGGTCCTTTACGACTAAATGTTGTTTTAGCGTAACTGATTGCTTTAGAGAAGGGTCCATTTTTTCAGCCTTACTTTGGGTTCATCAGATGTTCGTAAAATGTAGATATAGCCCTTGCATGTTCACGTTAACAAATGAAATTGCCAGACGTGAAGGTCGATTTTAAGGCCTGTAAAAATTGCATCCGAGACCCGGATTTTGAACCGGGGACCTTCCACACCCGATTTACACGCCGCAAGCATCTGAATTTAGAAGTACTGAAAAATATGTATTTAATCATATAAAAGAACATTTGTGTTTTGGGATAGCAAAAATAAATGCTACAGAAAAAAGTATGTTGATTTTATTATGGTTGAATATTTATTTGTCATTACATCCAGATTTGTCTCTTGACTCAGATGGATACGGCGTACGATTGGGGTACTGAAAGTCCTTTGTTCAAATCCTTGTCTCAGCTGCAAGTTTCTTGGGTCTTCAAATTGACAGTCACCTCTGGAAAAGCTTTGAATTTGTTAATGCTAAGATGCTGGGACGCTCTGTGCTTCGAATTTCACGTTAATCTGTAGGTCTCCTTTTAAAAATAGGTGACAACGATAGAGGTACACTGCGTGGCTGATAAGAAACTCTGTGACTGAAATTTTTAGATCACACGAAATTATTATTAATTTACAGAATATTTACGGTCTGTATTTAAATTAAAATGTATAATAATCTTATTAGTTTTTGTTGAAAAAATATTGAGTGAATCGAAAAAAACCTGTAACTGCTTTGACGGACCATCAAGAGTTCTTTTATCGAAAATCGGAACTCGTAGGTCCTACAAGTTGTACTGTGAATGCGCCACTGGAGCGGTGGGAAGGTGTGTGGCGAGCACGGAACTGTGTGTGGTGAGTAGGCGGTAACGGCCTGGCCTCGCATTCGGGAGGACGGCGGTTCGAATCTTCGTCCGAGTATCCAGATTTGGGGTTTCCATGGCTTCCCCAAATCACTCCAGGTGAATGCTTCCATTAAAAGACCATGGCCGAATTCCTTCCCGTTCCAAACCCCGATCTTTTCACGCCTCTAATAACCTCGACGTCGACGAGGCGTATAGTTATAACACAAAAAAAGCGAGCGTGGAGATGAGCGGTGGCGTGGCCTTGTGCTTGACGCTTGAATTAGTGTAGCCAGCCACGAACTATGCAAAGTTCGTATGATAAAGACTGCTTTTTAGACGCGTACGTAATTATTTAAATAATTTAATTCACTTGCGAAATCATCCCACATTTTTTGTTGTTGAAAGATCAGGCAAAAATAGAACAATATGGCAGTATTGTATGGAAATAGAATATAATTATGAAAAAAGATTGATTTTTAAATTTATTTTTAATAAAATATTAAAATCTAAATAATTATAAATTTATTTTACCACATCCGCATCCGCTTCCGCAATCGCTTCCGCATCCGCGGATGTCAAGCTCTGAACATCCGCATCCGCAAATATGACATCCGCAACAACCCTAGTCCAAACGTGACGGCCGTATCCGTGTTAAGGTGACTTCCCCCGGCGCATGGTTTTGGATGCCGCACCACATCGGCCGAAATGTATAGACCAGCACGTGCCAAGGGTTAGCCCTCTCCGCCTCCCCACCACCTTGCCTAGTGTCGTTTCAGGTACCCGGGCCTTTGATCTAACCGATAGGGCCCTGCAAGCATAGGCGTGACCCTACCCACGGCCCGCACCGTGGAAGCTGGATCGGCCAGGCCGGTAAATGGGCGGGTCGTGAAAGCCCAGCATTAGACGATATCGTGGTGAACACAATCAAGCAGACTGCATTCTTGAGCGGCATATCGGACAAACACCAAGTCTGATGGTTAAAGGCGCCATTGATGTAACTTGCGATCACAGCTCCTAGTGTGGAGGCAATAAGAACTGCATAAGCTACATCAAGAAGATTATAGAGCGTGAGGCAGTGCCACTCTTGCAAGAAGCTCCACACTTCACGTTTCAGCAAACCTTTTCGAATAATGACCGATATCACTGTTTCCCTGTCCTGCATGCTTCGCCTAACATGTCGCCCCTTGCCCACCGGTCATGTTAGGGTATGGCCGGTTGGTAGCTTGTTCGTCCTAGTCCTGCAACAACTGTCGAAGTTTCGTGGACTCGACTACAAACTACGTGATGGCGATTTTGAATAAAAATCCATCTTCTAACAACTGTTTTTATTATTAACTTTCATCTACCAGACGCGTTTCACCATTCTAGAGTGGGGCATCGTCAGTGGCTATTAATAAACATTATGTTATGATTATATTTTGGTATGCGATTAAGTACATTAATTATATACATACATTCATATTGTAGTATTGTAATGTCTGTAGGTTCAGTCTGCTATAATTATTCTATATATTGATTTCATAGTATCCGTGTTCCAACATAAATTCACTTCTTAATGCTAAATTATCTGTATGGTTACAAGCTTTATGTAGATAAACTCTACTTACTAAAAATTGTGGTAGATAGCACAGTCCGGAACAGCACCTTCCGCCATTCATTGGAGCGTTGTTTCTTCCTACAGCTTAGCATTATTTCCTTTAATGTTGCTCACTTCATTCTATTTATATAATTTGCTGTTAAATATGCAATGGGTCCGTAATGAAATAAGAGCATTGTATACTAAAAAAGCCCATCAAAATAAGATGCTATATAACACATCTTGAACTTGCCGCACATTCAAATAATCCTGATATTCTGAAAGAAATTATAGACAGAGTTGAAAATCATACTGCAGGCATTTTAGATGCAATCAGGTTAAAACATAGTCATAAAATTGATAGACTGAAAATCAATCAGAACACACAGCCAATAACAACATCAAATAAAGAAATTACAGTTAATCACAACTTCCATCCATAAGTCATAAACCGGTCCGACACATAGTTAAATAAACAGGAAACAGTTATTACAGAAAGGGTTAAAACACAACACAAACACCACAAGTAAAGAAAACTTTTAGAACACATCATCACAGAATCTGAATACATTTTAACACAAGAAGAAAAATCAAATAGAATATCACTAAACATTGGCCCAACCAGAGAACTGATTGTAAAGGAAATAAGACAAATCAACACAACATACACACACACACACACACACACTGCCAAAAGACAGACAAGATGCTAAAAAAAAAAAAAAATATTTACAGGAGAATGATGTAATAGTTACAAAAGCTGACAATGGCAATTCCATAGCACTATTTCAAAAAACAGAATACATTGACAATAAAGAACAGTTTATTAAAAATAACCCAATATTAAAATCAGACCACACAAACAGATTCAATAACAACACGAAGAAATGTTTAAAAACCATCACACATATTCTAACAGACTGGCAAAAACAATATTTCCCCTCCAAAAATCCCTTGGCCCCAAACCTCAGAGGTCAACAAAAAATACGGAAAAATGATTCAGCTATGAGACCAGTAATTAACATCAGAAATGCACCAACATACCAGCTGAGCAGGTTGACACATGATTTCCTAACTCAAAATTGTACATACCATAATGACAGAAAAATCAAGAACATCACTAAACATAGACACACAACATAGAGACAATACAAATACCCCTCACGCAAAACTCGCATCATTCGATGTGGTAAACATGATCCCAATCAGTGAAACGATAGATATCATACAGAATAATGTTTCAACACACAGCAAAGTTCCTAGCACTCATATCAAAGAAATTGTAGAAATACTAAAGCTCATCACATCACAAAACTACTTCCAATTTAACAATAAATACTACATTAAAAATGAAGGACTATCCATGGGATCCCCAGTATCAGGTATGATGGCAGATATTTTTATGGATCATATAGAACACCACATATTCAGACACACAAAACATAACATAATTTATTGGTATAGGTATGTAGACGACATTCTTTGTGTCATAGATGAATCACAACAAAATATCTCTCAGTTCCACTATGAAATAAATAATTTTCATAAAAACATTAAATTTACAATAGAGATGGAGACAAATAATAAACTGAACTTCTTTGACATAATAGTTAGCAAAAAAGATTCATTACATGCATTCAACATTTACAGAAAACCCACATATACTAATACCATAATACACAATACATCCAACCATCCTCCAAACCATAAACAGGTAGCACTCAGACATATGCTACACAGATTAAACAACATACCACTAGCTAAAAAGGAGAACATCACAGAATATAAAACAATTGTACAAATAGCTAAGAACAATGTTTACACCGAAAAATTAATTAAACAACTAAATAATAAAATCATGAATAAAGCACAAATACCACTCAAAACAGTACACACCAGTATACAGAACCAATCTAATAAGAAATGGTACACAATGTCATATATCAACAAACACACACACACAGGATAAATAATATATTCAAAAAGCAAGGTATTCAAATAGCACTTAGAACAAACAACACAATACATAAGCATCTAAAAACCAACACTGAAACTGACAAATTCCAAGAGTAAGAAATATACCAACTGACCTGCCAACAATGCCAAGCAATACATCTAGGTCAAACAGCTAGGAACTTCAACCCTAGATACAAAGAACACATAAAAGTCATAAAATGCACAAACCATTCGACATTTGCCGAGCATTTATTAGATAATAAGCACCCACCCACAACTATACAAACAGATATGAAAATTATAAAAATCAACAACTAAAGAAAACAATTATTAACAGTGAAAGAAAGTTACCAAATTCACAAAGCCATTACACAGGGAAAAACGGTGCTAAATGAATTTTAAAAATTTAACAAACAAAACATTACACAAAGCAACAGAAAAACACCACAACACATGAAAACCAAATCAGTCACACAAAAATCACAAACAATAGATAAAATAATCACAAAAACAAAAATATAATTTAACATAGTGTTAACAAAGCAATAAACAACAGAAATATGTTGGTACAACTGTACATACAAAACAAACACATCGCTGTAGACACTGTAACTAGTTTGGTGTAGTTAAAAGTGCAATTTAACAGAAAATTATATAAATAGAGTGAAGTGAGCAATATTAAAGGAAATAATGCTAAGCTGTAGAAAGAAACAACGCTCCAGAGAAAGGCGGAAGGTGCTGTTCCGGACTGACATGTGCTATCTACTACAATATTTAGTAAGTAATCTACATAAAGCTTGTAATCATACAGATAATTTAGTATTAAGAAGTGAATTTATGTTTAAACACGGATACTATGAAAACAATATATAGAATAACTATAGCAGACTGAACCTTCATACATTACAACATGAATATAAGAATATACACAAATATAATCATAATATTATGTTATTTATAGCCACTGACGATGCCCCACTCTAGAAAGGCGAAACGCGTCTCGTAGATGAAAGTTAATATTAAAAACAGATGTTAGAAGACAGGTTTTTATTCAAAAACATTTATGCAACAACTGCGGAGCTTGGCCAACATCAAAGTTACTGTGGTCCGTAATAGTGAGTTCCACAGCAGCCTATTCAAAATGTGCCTAATTGGTTTAACTACCTAAAAACACGGCGTTGAGGTGGCTCACCAAGTTTTTTTTATAAGAAATATTATATACAACTAAAGAAATTAATAATCATAAAAATTATAATATTTAAACTCCACGAACTATTATGAAAAATCGTGGTTTTAGTTTATTGACAAAATATAATTAGGCACATTTGTAATAAGACACAAACTTTAAATATATAAAAAATAAATTTATATAATTTGGTTTTTATCAGATAGAAAATTTCTCATTAGAGTTTATCTCTGTTTTATATATTTTAATATTTTTAATGTTACTAATTCGGTCATAATAAAATATTCTATTTAATGCTACGTTTTCTTAAGTGTTTACTCTCGATAACGCAACATGTGTTAACCCTACAGAAGTTTCTTTGCCTCCAATATCTACAACTTTATCCAATGATAAACCTTGAGCAATATAAATTGTTTTTGCAAAAGCTAATTGTAATGGAAATTGTTTTCTTGAACAAGTAATATTGTATCTTCAACAAAATTAAATTGTGGGTGGAACTGGAAGACAACCGCTATTTTGATAAGTTAAATGGAAATAATTTTCAAAATGAATCATTATCACTCGTAGCATTTGATCAGGCGGACTTAGATTTTTTCATAAATATTATCCTGAACATTATCTAAAGCTCCATTACGACCCATAAATTAAAGTGTAACATAACTTTACATCCAATAGAAAAGTTATAAATGGTTCCAATCCACCTAATAATTAAGCACTTGCTGATGTTACTGCAGAACAATTACGAATAGTTGGAATATAAGCATCAGGCTGACGAAATTCTTTTAATTTTTTTATGATTTTATTTATTCATTTATCAATCTTGTTTCATCCTCTGGGATGTGAAACATGTCATGGTTAATATACATACATACAATATGAGTCATAATCATAGTAAAAAACAATTATATGTTACAAAGAAAAATAAAGACAATAAAATAAACATAAATTTTTACAACTGTGATTTGCAAAAGTCATATCGAATACAATTAATTGTTTTGTTCAAATTCTTGAATGGAGTGGAAGGAGTTGCCAATAAGATAATCTCTCAGTTTTTCTTTAAATATATCTTTATTTTCTGCAAATTGTTTTATACCTTTGGGAGGTTTATTAAACAGATGTATACCAGAATAATTAACTCCTCTTTGAATTAATGACAGAGACGTTTGTGCAAGCTATTTCTGCTTCTTGTATTGAGATTGTGTACCTGTGAATTAGAAGTAAACAGGTTACAATGATCTATGACAAAGCACATGAGAGAATATATATACTGAGAACTCATTGTAAGAACACTGAGTTTTTAATTCTTTACATCTTTATTTGTTGCAAATAGTCTGATAGCATAGTTGAAAAACTAACGTTCTTGTAATTGAAAAGTTAGTAGACAACATGTCATTAATTTTTTATAGTCTTCAATTGTACTCTCGCCATTCCCCATACGAATATCTTTAAATATTTGTTGAGATTCATTTTATCGGAATGATACTGAGAAAAAAACAATATTTTGAATACTTTTTTTAATAACAATTTCCCTTCTAAGATGAATTCATTTCCTTCTACTTTATCACTGTAAAGTGGTCTGTCATTAACAAGCGGTACCTGTTTGATATCCGCTAAAAGATACATAACCAATCCACCAAATGGTTCATCTTTTCTTCGTAATCGTAAATCAATTTTCCTCAAAAGACTGCATCCAATCATACTAATTTCATCTACGAACAGAAATTTACATTCATAAATTTTCTATTCAAATTGAGCAAGTGAATGTAAACTGAGCTCTCTAAATACTTTGTTTACTCATATTATAAGTTTGAAATGTATTGTTGAACCATTTATATTGGCAGCAGCAGCACCAGTTGGCCCAGACAATGTATAAGAAGATGGTCCCAATGTTTGATTCAATCGAATAGTAAAGTAATCAATTAATGTACTTTTTTCCAGATACAGCTTTCCATAAAACAACAACTCCATTAATTGGAAATTCCTGTTCATAACCTTGTAGATAATTAAGTTGTTTTGGTAATGTATTTACCAGATCTTGTTGTTCATTAGAAAAAACAATAATTGTTTGTAAGTTATACTGAGAATAAACATTTCTCTTATTTTTTGCTAATATTTCGTTTTCAATTACATGTTGTAATATATACAATACTTGTTCATTTGAAATAGTTTGACAGATATATTTGATATCAATTTCTCATTTACCTATATCCAATTCTGACATTATTGTTTGATCCAGCGGCGACATTCATCCAGTCGTATGGTTGATTTATTTCTATTTGGTCTATTTCTCAAAATCTTCTTCGTCTTCTAAATTTTGTAGCATATAAACTAAATAATTATTCAAAATATCTTCATTTGTAAAATGCTGCGCTTATATAATTTTCCAGGTGCTATTTTGTGGATTTAGATCGTTTAATTTTCACTGTTTTCAACACCAAAATTAAATTAGAATTTTGGTACAACTTTAAGAATAAAAGGTAGTTTTTTAGTAACAAAATTTGCACCTGTTTTTCTAGATTAAAAAAAAAATCAAGACATATATTCTAATTCTATTGTTAGTTGCTGATATTTATTCAAATAACTGGAAATAGAAATGCTTGCACCTTCCTTGGTCATATCAACGTGCTACCATACACTGCCTGATAAATTAATTGTTACAAATAATAATACTGTATGTGGCTGTGGACGGATATCTTTTATAAAATGTTCCTGGAGTGCACGTAATTGTTGTTTCAAATGTTTTTATGGTTTACATCATCCAAAGGAAAATAAATAACTTGGAGATTTTGTTTCAAAACAAATTTGTAATGCTACAAGATCGAATAGCAATACAAACAGAAAAAACAATCACGGATTGTGAGATCGAACTTAGGACCCCCTGTTCACGACTACTCAGCCTTAACACGCACAGCTAATCCAATGATAACAAACGGTCTTCCGTACAGGTATAAGTCATTCAGACACAATTTTTATACTTTTTAATCCCCGATTTCCCTTAAACGGAGGCCCACCAGGCACAACTGGCTTAGGGCAAGAAACTAGAGGTGGCGTACTATTTACCAGACTTGTTCGTTCTGCGATAGCGATTTACACACTGAAGACCTCTCCTAGTAAGCATGAAGGAATAAAAATTATTGTATCTTTTTTTTTTGAAAAAATAATGATTGAATACACAGTCTAGAATTGACTTTGAATTAGAATGCTCAGTTTCACATCTAAGGCCCGGTGCAATCGAACGTCATTTCACGCCACGTACACGCTGAGATGCCGCGCTAGCGGCTTGGAGTACACAGCAAGCCGCGCTAGCGGCTTGGAGTATTCAGCAACAGATACGGCAGTGCAGATGCACCAGCCGCGGCGACCCAGCGGCCGTTTCTCCCTGTTCTCGCCCACCACGCCGCAGGGTCGCCGCGCACGCTACTGCGGTCTCCTAATACATTGTGTCCAATAGAGCAGTGTACACGGGCGGCAGAACACGCTAGTCCGGCAAGCATGGAAGAAAATATTGACATCGAACATTTTATGGGTGTAATTAAGACTTATCCAGAAATTTGGGACATCCGTCAGAAAAATATCATGATCGAATCAAGAGGAGAGCTTGGACCCGTATATGTCAGATATTCATTGAGGGATTCGAGGAGAAGGACGACAAGGGCGAAAATGAAATATTTAAGCAAAATATTTCGTGTTTATTATAATTACAGTTTTACGTAAAGTATTTAGAATCTAGATTTTATGTATTATACCTATAAAATTTATAGTAAATTGCTGTTGCAAACACAAAAGTTCTTAAATATAATTCCTTTACCGGGGTAAGGTGGCAACATCAGAAACAATATATGCTGCTATCATGTTCCTTACTTGGATGGACTGCTAAGTAGTTCCTCGTGTTGGAACTGAGGCGTCCTTTCCGATATCGTCGAAACCTTCTATACTCATTTCGTCTTGAATGTTGTACCCACCCGTCTCTCCTTCTTACAAAATTATGAAGTGAACAACACGTCTTATCAATAGGATAGATAAATCCAAATTTACATTAATTGTTTTATGAAAAATTTTCCATTTTTTGTACAGAATGCCAAATGTACTTTCTACTTTTCTCCTAGCGCGTGACAATCTGTAGCTGAAAATCCTTGTTTTTTTTCTGATATAACTTTACCACTATCTACCAGTAACGTCTATCCTGTGTCCTTAATAAATGATTTTTAAAGATAAAGTACGCAAAAATTACCATCTTCTTATTATACACGTCCATCGTTGTCAGTGGGACGGATACTGCCGCCTGCTACGTGTGCATCGGATGTCACGTGCACGCGGCGTGCATGCGACGTGAAATGAACGCTCGTGTGCACCGGGCCTAAAGGTGCAGCAGTTTTTTCAAAAAGTGTATTTGTAGGTGACACTAACCTGACTGTGAGAAAAACACCAAATAGTAATCTATAATTTAATGTACGATGAAGTACTTAGTGAAATAGTAAATTGGTTCAAGGTAAATTCATTAAAATTAAAAACAAAGAGTATAAAATTCCTTAGTATTAATATAGGTGAGAAAAACTGTTGGCATGAACATTTCACTTCACTACTGAAGTAGTGCCACCTCTGCAATACGAACACTTTGTCTAACAGCAGATCTCAAAATAACGGAACAGGTGTACTCCTCATATTTTCATTCAATGATGTCATATGGCATAATTATTTGGGGAAAGTCTTCACAAAGTAAAAAGAGTTTTCAAAGAACAGAAAATAACGATTAGGATACTATGTAGGTTAAAACCAAGAACTCCTTGCAGACAACTTTTTTAAAAACTCAATATTCTTACAATGACTTTTCGGTATATATATTCTCTCATTTTAACCCGTTTACATCTAATTCACAGGTACACAATTTCAATACAAGAAACAGAAATAACTTGCACAAAACACAAACACCTCTGTGATTAGTACAATGAGGAGTTAATTATTCTGGGATACATCTATTTAATAAACTTTCCAAGAGTATAAAACAGTTAATAAAAATATATTTAAAGAAAAACTGAGAGATTATCTTAATGGCAACTCCTTCTGCTCCATTCAAGAATTTGAACAAAATAATTAATTGTATTCAATATTACCTATAGCAAAACTCAGTTGTAAAAATTAATGTTTATTTTCATTCTCTTTACTAGTCTTTGTAATATATTATTGTTTTCACTATGATTTTGACTCGTATTGTATGTATGTGTATTGGCTATGACATGTTTCACATCCCAGAGGTCCTTCCTCAGCAGAGATCCATGAAACAAGACTGATAAATAAATAAAATATACAAATCGTCTCCTAGTATATGGGCTCGTTTCGCTTGCCCTGATAAATTTAATTCTAATCAAATGTCTATTTTTTGGTACTGTAATTTCCACAAATGGTAGTGTAGTACATGTTAACAACAAAATTATTGTTTTGGTGACTATTGCCGAACAGGCTTGATATTTGTACCTGGAGTGTTGCAATTCGATTTCCAATAATATGTTTCAGAATAACAATTTGACGATCGTCATGGACAGAAAATTATTTTCCAGCCTACTGTTGGGTTTTAAACACTGACAAATAATTTTTTAGATGGAAATGCTACACGAAGCTGATAAAAGCTGTCAATGACCAGCTTGTTGATGGTAGTTACCTCCTGAACTGTGCGTGATCATTCCGCGAGGAGAAAATCCAGCTCAATCCTCATCGGAGATCAATGGTGGTGGTGTTTTATGGTGCGCCAAAGTCTGGGCTGTTAGCGTCATCGAAGTTCAAGCAGTTGTTATGCCAATGAAGCAAGGCCACCAGGCTAGGTTGCTAAATACGAGGGTTGGAACTTAAATAGTGGCAACTATTTATTCACAACCGACACAAAATTGTTACATGATTGCACGTGTTACTGTCCTTCAAAGTAGTCACCAGCGTTGTATAGAACCCGTTGCCAGCGATGTGGAAGGCGTAGTATACCGTTAGCAGAGCCTGTTCTGTTGATGGTGCGAATGGAGCGGTCTACTGCCTGTTGAATCTCTGAAACAGTTCTGAAGCGAATGCCACGAAGTGGTTCCTTTATCTTCGGAATCAAATCAAAGTCACAAGGACTTAAGACCGGGGAGTATGGTGGATGGAACAGTACTTCCCAGTCCCATCAACCGAACAGAGCAGCCACAGCTTGACTGTGTGCGCCCGCGCATTGACGTGCAAAATGATGGGTGGGTTGCACAGAAAGTGTTGCCGCTCCTTTAGCAAAGCTGGTCGCAGGTGATGCTCCAAAAACGAACAGTAATACTGTGCATTGACGGTCTACGTGGAGGAACGTAATGCGTTAGGATAACACCATCACAGTCGTACACGAAAATCACCATAACTTTCACCATACTGGGGCTCTGACGCACATTCGACTTTCGCGGCGACCCATAATGACGCCATTCGTTTGATTGGCGTTTCAGTTTTGGCTCGTACGATGTGGCCCATGTCTCATCCAGTGTTACGATACGTCGTAAGAAAGCCTCTCCTTCGCGCTCATAGCGCTCCAAGTTCGTCTGAGCAGCGTCGTAACGCATCCATTTCTGCATTTCCGTCAATTCATGCGGAACCCATCCTGATGCAATTTTTCGCATGCCCAGGCGTTCGTTCAGGATGCGAAGCACAGTCGTATGCGCTAATCCGGTTTCGTAGGTGAGCTCACGAATCGTCTGGCGTTGATCACTGTCCACTAACGCGGCAACAGTGTGCACCTCTTCTTCAGACACGCTAGGACGGCCTGCCCGATGCGTGTCTGCCACAGTTTGCCGACTTTCGCTGAAGGCTTTTACCCAACGTGCCACTGTTCTGAACGGCAATGACGATTCCCCGCACGTCTCTTGAAGATCTTGATGACACTGTCGTGCTGTGCGACCACTGGCACATTCAATATTGATCCAACTCCGTTGTTCCTGTTTCGAAAACATAGTAACATCGTTGCGTTAGACCGCTAGCTCACAAGTGACTGCGTTTCCCTCGATTGTGCGCACGCCGGGGACTTGGGACGGGCGAGTCCATTTTCTCGGAGGTAAGGTAGGTATGTCAAAAACGTGTGCTGTCAGCGACAATAGTAGATTCAATTGTTTAGTGTCTCCACAGCAGTGTTGCCACTATTTAAGTTCCAACCCTCGCAGTAACAATCGCTTTCTGGGATAATCACTGTGACCTAACCATCACGTTAACTTTTTTTTAATCATAACTAATAGACTTTTACAGTTTTGACGCCGCAGCGTCGATCCCTCTTAATTAAATTTTACAAATGAATCAGGGGCAAACTGTAGCAATAAAACATTCTGGCATCGTGAGGGCACAATTTGGAATCCCCGTCCGGCCATCTAGACTGTTTGTTTCCTATGGTTTCCCGAAATCACTGAAGGCGAATTCCAAGATAGTTCCTCGATAGCCAAATTCCCGTTTCATTCCTGCAGTCCTTTTCAGCCTCTAAGTACTCGAAGTGGACGAGGCGTAAGACCATAAAAAAATCGAGTTTTACCTACAAGATCGGTTTTTTATGCGGGGGGGGGGGGAGATTAGGGTTTTGAATTAGGGAATGGTATTTCGATGGCGTTACGGGCTGTGTGTTTTCCTAATGGCTGTGATGTTTGGTGAACAGGGCGGAAGAGCTTAGTTTTCAATTTACGTCCTGCTGTTGCGTGGAATGCATTATACTCGGCGAGCACGCAGCAACCCGAACATTTCATTATACACACAGCCATGCGAAACGCTGTGCGAATTTTAATTCAAAAGGTACGAAGGCAAATAATTTCATCTGAAATCGCGCTTTCTGCAGAACTGAAGCGAATTCCCTTTCACTGACACAGCACGGGACATTATAATGTGTCACCATTAATTTAGCGTCGTGAAATAATTATATTTTCACAGGTTATTTCCTGATATGCATAAAACTCTTGTTTACGTTGTTTGTAAAGAGCTAAATGCAGTATACTTCACCATGCATTTGGCCGAATGATTCCGTTGTTCCTCCATATTTACATATACTCTTTCCTGAAAGTTTTAATTCAACCTACAGGTATTAATCAAATGTGACGCGTTTCATTGGATGAAACATCAAGCGACTATTCACTCAACGCACCCTCGTACATTGAAGCTAAAATACTAATTAAAGTCATATCCAACAACAACTCTCGTTCTTCCACATTTACATAATTCCTCTCGTTTTAATGTTATGTTAAGCGATTTTTCTCAGTTTTTTCTATGGACAGTGTTAAAAGGCACATAGTTTAAGAGGGACTTAAAAACAACAGCTGTAGAATAAAAAATAACATGCCTTATAAATACTCGCAGCATCTGTCAACCCATTGGACGATAGAAACAAAAACTTCTCGTTCTTAATGAGTCAAGTTACATTTGTAACATACGGTTTCCAGCAATTTCATCATAATAATCTATGGAAGTGAACTCTGCGGAAGGTTATGAAGATTAATACTATTATTATACTTTGTACGCCTGCATATGGTGAATTTTGACTAGTCAATAAGTAATCAGAAAACAGATACCGTATTTATGAAATTATTGAGAAAATGATTACAAATTCCCATGCCTATGAAGTAAAATCTTATTCTCCAACTGTCAAGAATCAGCGAAATGCATATAATTTTAATTCGCAAACAATAAATCTCGCTCTGTCATGCTGGGTATTCAGTGGAAGGTAAAGTTTCAAAGTTATTCTTTAAGGCAGTTACTCCTATTACTAGCATTTCAATGACTCATTTGCTAAATTGGAGAGTAAACGACCAAGAAATCGAACTCAGCATTCCATGTAGTCTTCACGTGGAGTTCACCCGTTTTATTTTCATACTGTACGATTGTAAGACGATACAATCGGGGGAAAAAAATTTAGGGCTATACTTTTCCTTAAACTGACATCAACTAAATTCCATCGATTGCATAACAATAGCTGCAGAAATGGATTGTTTTTGCAGGTAATCGACCAGTTCACTAAGGCTTTTGTTATTGTCTTCGGTGGTTTAATTTATTTACTGATTAATTAAAAAGTCCACCAAAAGGTTATGTTGAAAATTTGTTTATTTTTTTCAGAACGAAGTCCGCGATATTCACATGCATAGATACAATACAGAGATGCACTTCTGAGCAGTCGCAAAGATAATCTTTTTAAAACTTCTGTGAACTCAACTTGAAAACTAACTATAAAACTCTCTGTAAAACTGAATACTGAATCTGTCCAGCCGATCTGTTTATATATTCTCTATCGAAATGTCTGAAATTCTTCAAAGGCATCCGCCCGATATTTCTCGAACATTAACAATTATTCAAACAATTAATCATATTAAAAAACAATCGGAATTAATACATAATCACTTAACAAAATGATCAGAAATGGAATTTAGAGATACTTAAATACAAAATTATTTACAGAAATCATTTCAAACTGTAGAAAATTGTCCTGTAGACATCGTACTTTGTCAAAAAGATATTGCATGTTTAGCACAATGCTAATAGGATGAAAACGGAGATGCCAGGAAAACGTGTTCCTCCTGCGCAAAGGCGGATGCAGGATTTTGGTTTGGTGGGAATGGGTTGCTTGAGCGGATTTCGTTTGGGGGGTGGGGAGGATTGAGTCTGGTAAAGGTAGGCTATAGGCTTTATAGTCATGAGTAGATGGTAAACAATGGCGCGTTGCCAGTTTTTAATTAACGCTAATTGATTTTAATTGAATTGCGTGGGATCCTTAATTGATTTTAATTAATGCTAATTATTTTAATTAATGCTAATTGATTTTAATTTATGTTAATTGATTTTAATTGATTTTAATTGATTTTAATTGAGGCTAATTGATTTTAATTAATTTTAATTGATTTTAATTAATGTTAATTGATTTTAATTGAGGCTAATTGATTTTAATTGATTTGCGGGGAGGGGGTCTCACATCTGTAACCTCAGATTGATCTTATTATTTCCTTATGGACCTGTGTGTGAGCCCACTTTTTCCCCATGTATTCTTATGGACACCGGAGTGAGCCCACTTTTTCCCCATGTATTCTTATGGACGTATGTGTGAGCCCACTTTTTCCCTTATGGACAGCGGAGTGAGCCCACTTTTTCCCCCCCCCCTCCTCGCCGCGCACATGCCGGTAACTAATTGAATGCGGTTTCGTAATTGAATGTGCACAGCTGCGCCACACCCGAATTATCGCTCCCCACGCAGCTGCAGGATGCGGGTCCGTAATTGAATGCGCCACACCCGGAAGCCATCAATTATCGCACCCCACGCAGCTGCAGGATGCGGGTTCGTAATTGAATGCGCCACACCCGGAAGCCATCAATTATCGCTCCCCACGCAGCTGCAGGATGCGGGTTCGTAATTGAATGAGCACAGCTGCACCACACTCGAATTATCGCTCCCCTCGCAGCTGCCTGATGCGGGTTCGTAATTGAATGCGCACAGCTGCACCACATTTATCATCGTGGGCGCAGTCTTCCCACACCAATTCTCCATGGCTCCAGACGCGTGTATAAATAGGGCTGAGACCCCCCTTCTGCCATCCAGTCTTCTCTGAGTCGTCGAGCTGAAAACTTCAATCATCGCAATGTCTTCTGAGGATCTTAGCTTATTCAGCGATATTGGTAAGTAAATTATTGTTATTTAACTTGTTTTTTCTGGCTCTTTTAAATTCTTTCACATATACTGATGAGCTTTTTTTTCTGCTTCAGACATTGATGAAATTCTCGCTGAGGATGATTTCGGTAATGATAATATTTTTTTAACGTAACTATATTTATGAAAATGTATAGTGCTGAAGCAGTAGTCTATATTATTAATTTATTTGTTCGCAGGTGATTTGGATATTTCATTCAGCGACCTTTTTTATTTCAGTACGTATTTATCTATAGATTATTTTTTTTTCCATGTCTTTATAACTATTGCTAATACATTTTTTTTTCTTTTTCAGATGAAGCATCACGCCCAGAGAAGCGTAAGGGAAATTCTCAAGAAATAAGTAGCTCAAAAAGAGCTTGTGATTCCTCACAATGGAGCATGCTCCCAAATATTGACGTGGATGTGCCGCAGAGCATGTCACCACCACATAGCATGCCGCCAACTCCGCCACCACAATGGGTTCTTCCACAACCACCAGCACACTGGAATATCGGTAAGTCCAGTACATCAGTAATTTACCTATATTATTTTATGCTTACAAAATTATGTTTTTCATGATACTAAAACATTTTTCTTCTTTTTATGTTTCAGAGGGGGCGGTCGGACACCAGGACAACGAGGCAGTTCCGCCACCAATATGGCGACCATGGGAGACGTCAGGACTTAGCCGACCGCCCGCCACAGCAGCAGCACCTCGCCTGCCCAGCCGCCCATCGCCGGGCCCAAGTCGACAGTATGCCGGTCCATCGCCGGGCCCAAGTCGACCACAGCCGGGACCCAGCCGACAGTATGCCGGTCCATCGCCCGGGTCAAGCCACCACTTCAACAACCCACCGCCGGGACCCAGCCGCCACTTCAACAACCCATCGCCCGGCTCCAGCCGTCAGTACGCCGGTCCATCGCCGGGGCCCAGCCGCCAGTCCGCCAACCCATCGCCCGGCTCCAACCGTCAGTACACCGGTCCATCGCCCGGCCCAAGTCGGCAGTATGCCGGTGCAGGGGCAGCCTTATGCAGTCATGATCATGCAGCAACGATGGGTGAGTCAGCAGTATCGCGATTAGTTCTTGAAGACAGGCTTAGTGCATTTAAAAATAGAATTTATTCCGGGGCAATTTCAAATTCTCAAAATTTTATTGATCCAATGAATTTCATTGATGCTTGCTTTAAACTCGTTGCCGGTAAAGTTCGCGAAATTGTGGATAATCGGTCCTCCCCATCTGTAAAGGTGCAGGTTGGACTGATTAACACATATAAAATACAGAAGGAAATGATTTTAGAAACCGCCCGTATGTGCTTTTTAACTAAAATGCGTGAGGTCACAACCAGCACTTGCCTGTCGGATTGGTATGAAAAATATGTGAAGTCGGAGCTCAGAGTAAAATTGTGTGAATTTCAAGAAAGGACAAGTGGCAAAACTCTCGATAGAATACAATCCCTCGACATTAGCATTTCTAATTTTCAACCTTTCTATCGTGGGTCTTC
>JARYHS010008074.1:9665779-9779772 GCA_031002005.1 Vandiemenella viatica | reverse complement strand
AAATGGTTGACAAATAATTACCATGGAATACCTTGGACTGCTGCTGGTATAACCTTTAGCAAACTATGTACTATTCTACATGCAATCACAAATGAAGATGACTCCATTATTTACGTTAAAGGACGGGAGAAGGCTCGTTGGTTTCAGAAGATTATTCGCAAGAAAGTCTGCTACAATATAGAAGATTTAGGATGCCCGCCTCTACATGAACTCAAGAAAAATAATTTGATAAAACTTTGTAAAGGACATTTATTTTGTAACGCTATATGCGCTGTTGAAAATGTATTTTTAATTGCCCAATGGTGGGTGAAATAAAAAAATAAGAAATAAAATAAAAAATTTATTATTTATTTAAACACTTTCATATACATAGTTAATAAGGTCCACAAACATCATATCCGGGTTCATAATTCTTAATTACAATATTATTTACATCATCAGATACTAACAAATTTTTATACTGCAATGAGTTCAAGTCTTAATTGCGCATAATCCAATGATGAACTGTATGTCACTAGAGCTACACGAACATTATTAATATGCATGTCAATCAGTTTTTGCACTGTAGCCATATTGAAGTCTCGTAGCACTTTATTAGCTAGAATGTCCACAAATTCAGTATAATATCGTGCCACCAAGTAGCCCCACTTCTGCTTGACGGTCAGCGAGGGGAGCGATAATTCGGGTGTGGCGCAGCTGTGTGCATTCAATTACGAACCCGCATCAGGCAGCTGCGAGGGGAGCGATAATTCGAGTGTGGTGCAGCTGTGCTCATTCAATTACGAACCCGCATCCTGCAGCTGCGTGGGGAGCGATAATTGATGGCTTCCGGGTGTGGCGCATTCAATTACGAACCCGCATCCTGCAGCTGCGTGGGGTGCGATAATTGATGGCTTCCGGGTGTGGCGCATTCAATTACGGACCCGCATCCTGCAGCTGCGTGGGGAGCGATAATTCGGGTGTGGCGCAGCTGTGCACATTCAATTACGAAACCGCATTCAATTAGTTACCGGCACGTGCGCGGCGAGGAGGGGGGGGGGAGTGGGCTCACTCCGCTGTCCATAAGGGAAAAAGTGAGCTCACACATACGTCCATAAGAATACATGGGGAAAAAGTGGGCTCACTCCGGTGTCCATAAGAATACATGGGGAAAAAAGTGGGCTCACACACAGGTCCATAAGGAAATAATAAGATCAATCTGAGGTTACAGATGTGAGACCCCCTCCCCGCAAATCAATTAAAATCAATTAGCCTCAATTAAAATCAATTAACATTAATTAAAATCAATTAAAATTAATTAAAATCAATTAGCCTCAATTAAAATCAATTAAAATTAATTAAAATCAATTAGCATTAATTAAAATCAATTAAGGATCCCACGCAATTCAATTAAAATCAATTAGCGTTAATTAAAAACTGGCAACGCGCCATCGTTTACCATCTACTGTCATGCTGCTCTAAATGTCTCCAGTCTCCAAAATTGCGATGTCGGGGGTGGACTTAGATACTTCTGGGGAGGCTTGAGCCCTCAGCCCCCCCAACCTCTGGTTCCACCACTGCTGCTACGTATACTTGACAGGACATTGCTCCGTTGATGGTCGGTCCTCTTCTTGGCTAAAGTGTTCTGTGAAATTCGTAAGACGATACGGGTTCTAGGAATGTTGTCGAAATGGTACTGACTTCGGTGTGGAGAGCACAGTGACGAGGCAAGGTAATTGCTCAATTATCTGTGTTAACTGTGAGTCTGTTTCAGCTGGATCCCAGTCACGGCAGCGTTGGTAACACCCACCACAACCTAAAATCCGGCGCCGAATGTTGGTCGGTGTGGCTTTGCAGACTGCTTGGTTCGCCGTCCTTGCCTAGATGAATTGCCTTAGTATAACTGCCTTAGTATAACTGCCCCTGTAACAAGCACAGTTCTGCCACTTGGTGCATATCAACATCAGAATTTCTGACAAAGTTAACAGCACTGGTCGTGTGCAGGTGAAAGCTTCCTCTAATTCAGCTGCGTTGAAATCATAGACTTCGACTTTGTCCGGCCATTGCAGCATTGGCAGCTTCATAGTGCGCTTCAGCAGGATGTCCCAATTGCCTGTATGGAGTGCGCTATAGGAAGTATTGGCTCTTCTAATGGCTGTGGCATCAACACTTGGATTCGGTGCTTCAGTTAGTGACTTAAAAGCTTCTACCTGGACGATCTGAATTACAACTTGTCTTATGCAGCGTTTCTTTTTGCTTGCAAGATCTTGGTTAGAAAATTCTCTCGGAAATGGATAAATGGATAAATGGAAATGGATAAATACTTATAACTGATTAACCTTAGCCTTGATATTTGAAACAAAGAATTTTTCTGTCAGAAAACATTAGAAAAAATGAGAAGGACCTGACTTATTATTTACTGATAAGGGTGTGGCCTGAGAAATCTTTTGCCTCCGGTCTAGAATTACTAACAGTATTATGAAAGCCCTAAGCAACAAAAAAATCGGTAATGGAATTAATACTCTTTGCGGGTAAACAATGCGTTATTAGAAACAACTCTTTAATTTTATTTTTAATCAGAAAGCTTGCGAAAGAGCAAATTTTTTATTGAAATCTTTTCTTTTTTTTAACTATTTGTTTTGCTGCAAAGTTAATTTGTTAAAAATGATTTTGTTTAGAAGGAATCTTTGTTTCTAATAATTAACGACAGAAGAATTTTTAATCGAATTCCTACTTGGTAGGTAGGGCATTCAAATAAAAATTGTTTAAAGTGGTAAAGAAAATGCAGGAATTAACTCTCTGTTGTGAAAACTGTATTCATATAGGAAAATTTTAAAGGATATTCATAAAAGAATCCTTAACACACTTCATTAATCGGAAATGTATTACTTGATTTCTTAGGCGATTTAATATGAGAGATTATAAAGTGTGTAAACAAATCCGTCGATTCAATGTCAACTAATGCTCGAGTCTGATTCTTGTTAATCCGTTGCCTGTTTGTTGCACGGTGTGTGTCTGTAGATAACTTATTCAGCAACGGGTTTAAAGATAATCCTAATCATTACAAACATTTCACATACAGAACGAGATGTACCACTGGATTAGGTTTTTTCTCTCCCACCGTAATTTCAAAGCAAGTGCATTAGTCTATTAATTTATAATGTTTTTTTTCACAGTTTCTCAGTTAAGATTCAAATAGAAGAGACAATTGGTTCTGAGTTAATTTATCAAAATAGAGTAGAGATCCTAAATTTTACGAAGGACGCTTTACATTTCGTAGGAAATACGAACTGTGTCACTAAAAATAAGTCCACATTCGTAGAGAAATTAGCACAATTAGTAATTGTACTCACTTTTCTGTCATTCCCTGTATACAAACAAGGAACATATAATGTACTCGGAAAATCCTCGTAACTAAAGCCTCGATTCTACCGTATTCCTTCACATAAAAACAACCGTACGTGATGACCTCGAAATCTGGTCCTGCCATCCAGATTTCGGCTTACCATGGTTTCCCGGATCACTCCTGGTGAATGCTGGGATGTTTTTTTTTTTTTTTTTTTTTTTTTTTTTAATTGACATTGACGATTTCTTTTCCTTGCCCTCTGTTCTTTCCCACTTTTAATACCTTCAACGTTCACTTGACACAAAGCCATAAGCGACAAAAAGTAGGAAGTAAAACTTGAGATATATTGTGCAACGTATTGTAGTGCAGACAATAACGTGATGGTATTACATCGCTGTTAAGACCTTGAGTTAGTATACCGGACGCTAGAAAAAAGGCAAATAAACATGAAATCTAGGATAATTACATTATAAGAATTTAAATAGTAATAAAAATAAATTGAGAGATAATATAGGTAATAGGAAAACAAGAAATAATCCGCGCAGCCGAAATTAAGAAATATTACGTAAAGCAGCCAGTAGAATGCCAGTAGAAATTGAGGATTACTTGGGTTACTAAACTTCTAGTGGGTCGGCTAACTGCCCCAGGGGCACAGGCTCACAAAAAAAAATTGGAAAAAATAAATCTGTGTGGAAGATTATACAAAAAATAACTCTGTTAACTCTGCAGTTTGTCTCGTAAGTCCGAGTGACTCGAAGAAGTTAGTGAACGCCAAATATGTGATTGTGAAACTGGTAGTTACAGAAATCACGAAGCGAAGAGATCATCCGGCGTTAACTGCAAGTTTTGGAGTACCGTCGTTCGATAATGCAAATAAACCCTCCGCAGATAGCAAGGAAGATCTCATTTCATCTTGCGTGCGGTATTCGACTTAATAGTGCCTCAACGACAATTCTAATGTATTCTATCGTGATGATTTATCTTTGGTTTCGCAAGGGAACGCTATGAAGCGATTTCAGCATTCAAAACTAGTTTTTAATCATTAAATAGCGTGTAGAAATATTTGTTTGGTGGTTTCCTTAGTGTAATTAAGTTTTGAAAACCCCATGTTATATAATTTTCATGGTTTAATTAATTCGAATAGGTGATGGGTCCAATAAAACCAAAGTACGTGTGATTGTTTACATTGTTCTAACAACGGATAAAGGAAATAAATCACTTGTCAGTTTAGGAAAACCCGATTACTAACGGGTTTAGTGTTTCAAACGGCTTTGTTTCTCTGGTAACTGGTGAAAAACGTAATTTGTGCTAATTATCCTACGTGACATATCGAGAGTTTTTCGCGGGCACGCTATATTAAACTACTGTTAAATTTACGCTTAGGGATTGTAGTTTTGATGGTTTAGGCTGTTGTAGTTAAGAGTACAAATACCGCAAAATATTAGTAATCAAGTGAAATAAATCCAAGAGAGGTCTGTTCATTACTAACCAGAAAGTGGCGTTAGGTTAGGTTAAATTTGCAATCGGAAATAATTAGTGCGGAAATCGCTGCGGTGGTGGTAGAGAGATGCATGTAAATCCTGAAATAATATTGTGTAGTAAAAGTATTGGTTTAAATTACGTAGGAAAGGCGTTTGGCAAAGTTTAAAAACAGGTGTGACTAACAGAATTAACAAACAGATTTTCTGAAAACTGAGGGTAGTGGACATTGTGACAACTCATTTGCTTAAAAAAAAAAAAGGTATTTATAGTTTAACAGTAAAGTAGAGTGCACGTTTGGTATTTAGTGTGTTTAGAGTTCTGTAGCAGAACAAGAGTATAGAGGGTCTTGTAACGGCTCAGTACTGTAGTTGCTAGAGATTGAGATACCTAAAATTACAACCGATGGCCGAAGCAGGAAGGATGTTAAAAGCAGAATAGTACTAGCAAAAAGAGCCTTCATGAAAAAGATAAATCTTTTAGTTTCAAATACTGATTTAGGAATTAGAAAGAACTTTTTAAAACTCTATGTGTGGAACACAGCACTTTATGGTAGCGAAACATGGACTTTAGGAATACCGGAAAGAAAGAAAATTGAAGCATTTGAAATGTGGTGCTACAGAAGAATGCTAAAAATTAAGTGGACTGACAAAGTAAGAAATGAACGAATTTTGGAAATGGTAGGTGAGAAAAGAAGTTTGTGGAAGAAGCTTACGGAAAGAAGAGACAGGATGGTAGGTCATATTTTTAGACATTCTGGATTGGTTAAGTTGTTAGTGGAGGGAACAGTCGAAGGTAAGAACTATAGAGGAAGACAGAGATTAGAATATATGCAACAGATAATTGAGGACGTGGGCTGTAAGGGGTATGTAGAAATGAAGAGGTTAGCACAGGATAGGAAAGGATGGGGGATTGCATCAAAACAGTCGAAAGACTGACGACAGCAAAAAAAAAAAAATCAGATCTTAAAATAAATTGTGTGTCTGTAGACTTGGGCAGTGAAGTAGGGAAATCGTTTAGTAAATTTTCGAT
This sequence comes from Vandiemenella viatica, assembly GCA_031002005.1. NCBI lineage: Eukaryota > Metazoa > Arthropoda > Insecta > Orthoptera > Morabidae > Vandiemenella > Vandiemenella viatica. The sequence goes on along the minus strand of JARYHS010008074.1, from coordinate 9,773,936 downwards.
CAACTAATATATAGCAGAGTTAGTGGTACTATCCCAGATAAGTGGTATACTAGTGTAGTTACAGCTATCAGGAATAAAGTAGGGGTTGTGTGAGTAGTCTGGTTAACCTGTCCTAAATTAGAATCCTCAATAATAATGTTCCCACGGTATTACCATATTCTAATCTGTAATATAGCATTGTTGTTGCTACTTTAAAATTTGTTTGGAAGGTATTTTGGAAATATTATGTCTGGAACGTGTGGCGCCTGTTGCAGGAACATGAAGAATACTATGGGATGCAGTGGGTGTAAGAAGGCGTTTCATTGGGCATCCAGTGGAGAGGGAACGCCGGAAATAAATGAGGCTCTCCCATGGTTTTGTCCACTTTCTATTAGGGAGGAAAGAATCAGGGAGATGGGATAACGATGAGGTAGAAATACGAAACGATTAGATTGTTGTTTGAAGCAGTCAGGGCTCTTGAAGCTAAGCCTGTGGTGGCATGACCTATGGTTGAAGAGCCTGTAGGGGCCATGCCTGTGGAGTCTCAGCCTATAGTACCAGATATAGATGGTGGGTATGGAGGAGAGGGAGATAAGGATGGTTGAGAGCTGATAACAGGTCGTAGGGGGAAAACGGTAAACAGGATGAAAGAGCCAGACACTCCAGAAATTGTTGGAAAAAATATGTTTGACCAGTTACCAGAGTCAGGAGGGGAGGAGCCTCATGTAGATGTAGGAGTAGGTAACGTGCCCCAGGCCTTTAGGAATAAGGGTGCACAAGGAAAAAATAGGAAGAAGTAGGTTCTGCTGCTAGGTAGAAGCCACGGGAGAGGTGTAGGTCCTCTTTTGCAGGATCAGCTGGGCATGGCGTACCAGGCCACAAGTTTTTCAAACCTAGTGCAACTATAGGTCAGGTAATAGACAATACACATTCGCTTTGTAGGGGTTTCACGGAGGAGGATAGGGTAGTGATAGTAGGAGGTTCAGGGATGCTAATTATAGTATGGAAAGCGACCTGAAGAAAGTGTTGAAGGAGGCACAGCATATTAGGGTGGAGCTTATGTAAGTCTTAAGTCGCCATGACCAGCCGCACGCAAGTGAACCACGCAGTGAGGCGGGTAAATGTGGAGACAGAGGTGCTGCTTGGGAACAAAGTAGGGGTGAACGTGGGAGTCCCACAGGGTAGTGTATTGGGAGTGGGGACCATTGTCATTCGTTATACTAATTAATGATTGTGTTAATAGTTTACTGTCAGAAGTTAGATTGTTTGCAGATGACATAATGTTATATAAAAGGATTAAAGCAATAGAAGACTATAAACAGCTGCAGGGTTATCTAGATAGGATTACTAGCTGGGTGAGGAAACATGGGATGAAGATAAATGCAAAGAAGAGCCAGCTTATTAGGTACACAGGTAAAAAGTTAAAAGTTGATTATGATCATAAAGTGGAGAAGGAGCTACTTATTGAAGAGTCTAAATGTAATTACCTTGGCATAACATATGATAGTAAACTTAACTGGGCAAGACACATTGGATAGGTAGTAGGGAAAGTGTTCAAAATCCTTCACCAGTTGGAAATAGCGGTGGGGGAAGCACTAGAGAAGTAAGGGAATCAGGGTACAAAACTTTGGTCAGACCACTGCTGGAATATGGTGGTGCAGTTTGTGATCCACATTTTGGGTATCAAATACAGATTTGGAGAGGGTGCAGAGGAGGGCTGCCAGATTTGTCTTTGGTAATTACCACAGAACACAATCGGTAACTAATATGATAAAGGAGCTGGAGTGGGATTCATTGGACAATAGAAGGAGGGTGAAAAGAATCATGGGAGTGTACAAAAGCCTATGCTGGTGATGAAGCATGGAAAGATATTTGTGGGAAAATTAAGAGGGGTGTTTGGAAGGATAAGGTTGACCATGACCACAAGCTGGCACTTGATTTCAGGCATAAGGGTGTGGGTAAATTTTCTTTCGTAGGAAATGTGCGAGGGACTGAAATAAATTGCCAAGAGAACTAATGAATAATTTACCTGTAAAATTGAAGGAATTTAAAGAAAAAATTAGTTGACGGCAAAAGTAGGTTGGAAGAGGAAAGGAAAAAGGGATGTATGTAGGGACATTGCCACTGGAGCTGGCGCTCAATCGCAATTTTATCAATTTTTATTTTTATTTATGAAGCATAGTTATCAGCTATGGCGTCTCGGTAGGAAGGGGCTGCAGAAGGCTCTAACTACAACAAATAAGTAAACCAAATTCTTTCTCACATATATTATCCTTCCCGACGATTATTTTTGATCAACTTAGAATTTTTTAATGGATCAATTTATACTGACAAATTAGAAAAGTAGTGCAGGGAACTTCTACAGCTTGTTTATAACATAGTGAATTCATAAAACCTGCAGAAGTGAATTGTTATTCTCAACATTTGAAAGAATATTTACTGTGTGCAACATGTGTTCCCCTCATTATATAGTTGAATTCTATACACAAGTGCTCTTCGGAAAAGGATCCACACATAAAATAAGAGGAGGATATATTGGGACTCCTAATGGCAAAAGTGTATGAAATTAAATAATACCTGACGAATAAAATATTAAAATGAAAAGAAAAAGAATAAAAATAAATAGAAGGGAGATAGATACATGTATGTCAGTAGGATCAGCACGAGGCCTCACCAGCAGCCGTTTTATAGGCACTAGGATCCGTCATCCCCCCTTCAAGAATCATACTGCGGATCCCCGGCTACCCACACTACACTTCCCAACTACCTGCCATTACAGCAGGGACGGTCTTCCAAAATCTGGCCATATAGCAAATGCCTCTCTGTGGTTCCCACACTAAGCCCCCAGCCCCGCCCGAACCTTGTGGGGCGGGCGGAAGCCGGAGCGACCAGTAGCCGTGCAAGAATACCCCCCCCCCCCCCCGCATGATTCATCATGCCAGCAGACCGAACGTATCGTCGCTGAATACACGACTTCCAACACTAGGGAGTTGCTCCTAGTACGCTTTCCCCCGCACCCGCCCGACACATGTGTCCAGTGCGAGCATAGGTTCCAACGCACCAGTCCCAGCTCCACAGAAAACCGTCGCAGCACACAATCCGCTTGCAGAGGCCGGAACGTCCCCACAGCGTTCACAAGGTGTATGTTGCCCCACCCCTGACAAGCCAGTGCGCTACCGGTTCACACCAATGTAGTGAACCTACTGTGGCAACATAGAGACATGCTCCCACCAGCAGGAGTGCAATCATGAGCCCCAGGGGATGAACCCAGAGGCGGCGAGCCGCAACCAAGCACAGTCCCCGAGACCGTGGTACTGGCCCCTTCAAACGACTCCAGGGTCTATACTACGCTGACAGCAGGGTTGAACTGAGCCCCTGGGTTGCTTGGTCTTCGTACATCAGGAAACCTCCAGCACCGGAGCAGTCAGGGCAAGGTCGCTCACTGCACTTGAGCTGCGGCCAACACCGTGGTGTGCAATTGATGCAGCTTGACTACCCACAAGCCTTCCGTCCAACAGGGTACGCGATCCCCTCTGAACCCCCAGCCTCAGACCGGGAGCTACGGGACTGTGGATGCCAGGCATGTGTCCCGGGGGTGGCAGAGGTGGAAACAACCACTTCCTGCAACCACTCCCTGCAAGGAACCAGCACTGACGCCCAGCAATATCCCGTCTCTTGGTAGACGCAATAGGTACACGACCAAGACTAGCGGTCTCAAAGTTTGCCAGTCATTATAATTCAGATAAAGCTCATTACAGACACCTTCAGCTCAATCAACCTACCACATCCTCCAGAGGGAGAAAATTTCCCCCAACGCTCTAACTAGCACTTATGAAGATACAAGAAAAGAATCGGGGAGGCTCGGGATATGGAGGAAGGAAATATATGGAGGAGAAGTGACGTTAATTCTGTGAAGCCGGCATGCGCAGTGGCGGCAGCGGCGATATTGCGATCCCAAACAAATGGGAAGTTCACATTGTGTTAGATGCTGTGATTATTTTATTTTGTAATGTGTATAAGTGTTTAAAATGCCATCTTGTGTTGCATACGGTTGTACAAATAGGCAAGTGAGTAAAGAACCTGGAATATCATTTCATAAGTAAGTTGAATTGTAATTATCGTCGTTGAAGTGGGCAGTAGAATTTACAAACTTTGGTGCCCGTCTATAAATATTTAATCATAGCACTCAATGGGATGACTTTGTTCTCAAATTTTTGTTGGTGGAGTGTATAAAATCAGCATACCTTGCTATTTTGCACATAATAGACTAGCATTACTTTTTAACGAGTGTTGAAAATGAGATTGAAAGGGGTGTATTTTACATCGCGATTCAGTGAATTTAGTATTGCGCTTTCTTTCGTCACGTTGCAGTTTATACTGACAGTGTATGATGAAATTAAATGTGTTAAATTATGCTATACAATCTAGGAATCTTGTGAAGCAAACGATGTTGTTACCGCAAATACAGTTTGCAATTCAAACACGCGTTGGTGGGTGTGTCTACATAGTTTGATTCTGTAGCGGCAATTTAATGGAGATTGTGGTTAGGTCTAAATGCAGTCTGTACCAGAATGGTTTTGTTGTTTCATGAGGGACAAAGAATTTATCTATTACTGTTAGTAATTTCATGAGAACCTAGTTAGTGACAAAACGTGTATCGCGATGGAAACTACTTCCAGATATTCCCAATTAAGCTTACGATGTATGGTAACAAAATAACTATTTTTATTCTGGTCTAGGCCGCATTTGAACCTAACCACAAGTGGTATTAAGAAAACTGGAATATCCATTCTGCATGTCCACCATGTAATTCATTGTGGCTTTGGCAGAATTAATTTTTGTCCCAGGCCGCATATCAACCCAATCCCAGTATGTCTCGAAAACTAAGCAAGATATCGAAAAAATGTATTCTTTATTTTCGTTTTGTCTCGTCGTGTAACATAAGAATCGATCATTAAATTTGACTTTTGCGAAATTTTTCTTCTGCATTTCAACTCAAGACACCTCACTTTTGATACAGTATATCTCGAGAACTGGGTGAGATACAGAAAATTTTTATTGTTTATTTTTTATTTGTCTCGTATGTTTAAATAAGAATCCATTATCAAATTTGACTTTGACCAATTTTTTCTTCTGAATTTCAACCAAAAACATTTCACGTTTGAGACAGAATGTCTCGAAAACTAAGCAGAAATATCAAAAAAAAATTATTTTTCATTTGTCTCATTTGTTACATAATAATCCATCGCCAGATTGCGGCGTTACGTTTATCCTAGAGTCCACTTGAAGTTTTTGTACATATACCTTGTGTCTGTACGGATGTGAGCTAGCCCCCCCCCCCCACTCCTCCTCTGCCCGGCGTCACTTCAGTGCGTGGTGAAGGTCTCTTGCGTCGTCTCCATATATTTCCTTCCTCCATTGCTCGGGACCCCCGTGTGTCCCAGAGCCGTCATCTGCGTCTCCCCTGGGGGAGGGGGAGGGGAGAGACAGATACAGGACGCGTGACACGTAACACAGCTGTGTAGACACCCCCTTTGTTTTCTGTATGTGATTGCTTAGTTTATGGTTGTAAAGGCCCCGCCACTGTGGCTGCTGGGTACTAGATGGGTAAGGTACACCTGACCTAGGTGCGGGTCCACGCGTACCGGACATCCTGGCTGCCGTTTGTAAACGGTTTTGCGCAATCACCTACCCGGAAAGCAGGGACTGTCTGCAATATCCCCCTCATTAACTACACATTTCACAAAAAATATAATCACCTCTCATACAAAACACAAATTACACGTTACGCTGACAAATGGAAACACTTAACTCGCCACCTTAAAATAGGTTCCATCCGGAAGAGTTACGTACAGGAGCAATCTTAGAGACTAAGCTTTATATACTACGAAGTGCATAGTGATCAGTGCACATGACTCAAAGAAGTGTCCTAAATTCGTTATTTGTAATGATTGATAAAATTAGTTGTAAAGGGATATTGATTGTGATTACTTAGTTTATTCACGCACTTTTCAAATATTATTGTGATACACACAGAAGACTTTAATGTTAATTGAATATTTTCATAATTCATCTTGTTTACTGGTAGTCACAATGGAAAACTACAAGACAAATGAAACATATAATTCTGATGTACAAAAAAATTGTTTTATAACTTGAAAATTCAAAGTTAAAATTGACTTCGTTAAGTTCGGCTGGTTTGCGAACGTTAAGATAATGTTCCTCCTTCCAGGAACAGATTATATACGCAGCACTATCACAAACAGGGAGGACAGAATTGAAATTAGTGGAGCAAGAATCACACCTTAATTATAAAAGAAAATTTCAATATAAAAATTTATTTTTAACTGGTGAAAAGAGTCCAAAGGAAACTGCATTGAGGGGATATTAACTTAACCATCTACTACATGTATTTATTATATTTCCATGGATATAGTTCCTCAGGTTAGTTGTAGTATTATTGAAATTTAGTTCGAATTTTGTGGCAAATAACGTTGGTATTCTGGGAATATTTCGAAGATTTATAGAAGAACGCCAGTTGTTCTCTTCCCTTCTCCAAATACCATCAGTAAAACTGCCATCATTATCGTACGAATCAAATATACCAGGTGGAGTATAGTTCCGTCTGGATACAGAATCCCTGCCTGAAACTTTGTGCAGATGCATGCATGTTAAAACCACAGACTCTGCTTTGTCCAGATTTAGTGCAATAGGCTTAGAGATAAACTAGAATTTGAATAAATTATTCTGCTCTTGCTCGCCATTCAGCCTACGACTGTTAATTCAGGGAACGACGCTTGTGGAGTATAGCCTCGGTATGGCTTCATCATATAAGTCGACAGTGCAAATGTATATCTAGCAACAAAAACAAAAAGGAATGGCAGCGTTCTTCCTGGTGAATATTCTCCTACCTGGCACATTGAAACTATTTCTTGCCAACTCTTGGTATAGTGAGGTTCATTAAATCTTTGTCCATTATACAAAATGTCCTTGAAACACAGCATCGGGCTAAACCAAAGTGTAATTTCCATCTGCAGCTCCAAGCAGCACTATTCTAAATGTCCCTTTATATTTGAAACACAAACTATTAGTTTGTTTTGGTGCTGGTGCTGAAGCGAAGCGGTGATGGAAGATCCATTTTCTGTGAAAATCTTTACTTATAACCGTACTTATAGTTCCTGGTCTTCTTCAAAATACAACAAGAAAATTCCTTGATAAGATACATTTAATTTGTTCTCATTTATTGAGAAGAAAAAATGAACAAAATTTTAAGTGGTTTTCATATTAATTATATTTATTCTATTCAAATATATAAATTGTTTAGGGCTAATAAATTCATAGGTAATTATGTTTAATGAGCCCGGGCGGCCGAATTTATTGTTGTATAATTTTAGTTTATTGCAAGATTGCTGTTAAAAAAGGAACTGAACGGTGAAAATGCTAGCGCTCAGTGGAAGTTTAGAACTTTCAAACAGCAGACAAAGTCTGCCTGGCGACAGACTGTCGCGGGGGACAATAGCGAGGATGCGGGGGACAGGAACTGCGCGCAAAACCGAACAAACGTGATTGTGGAATACGCCGATTCACCAATCGTGTTTAGCCACGGGGTCTACATTTGTTGATGCAAAACTTCTTTTCCATGTGCTGGGAGAGGGAAGCTGATTTCCTCGTGGCTGCAGAAAAGACGCCATCAAGAGGGAACTTGCTGTCCAGACGAGCTCGAGTATAGACGTACTGTTCGGGTGTGGTCCGACACACTCGACTGGCTGTTCGTCCATGGTTGAAGATAGACGCTTTCTGGCTAAGACGTTGCCGCAGGCATAGCGTACTATATCGCAGAGGCTATCACCATTGACGCACTAGCACTGATGGGATATCCGCGGTTCTGCCATCTGAATGCGACACAGCGAGTCGCAATCTTCAAGCAGTTGCAACAACAGTAATGTATTGACGCCAAGTCACGGTTCCATGGGTTTTTTGACTAGGTTTACATATCCGTAAGCGATCCCTGTGAATAGACTCTCTGCTCTGATCATGGCAATATTGTTGAGCTAGCTAACATTCCATATTCACCAATATTGAACTTTTAAGCATCTCGCTCATCATAACATACTTCATATGATCTTGTTTTCACTTTAATTGCACCCCTGGGAATTTTGTAAGATGTTTAATTTTTATCTGTTGGCCTGCGATGCCACATTTATTTTACATTCACTTTGAAAATCTCTGAAATACTTAAATCTATTAATATTTGCATTTATCCGACAAATTATAAGGCTCGGGTATTGCTTGCTTGTTTTGAATATCTTGTGCTTAACGTTAAAGTTAAATATACTCGGCAGTGTATAAGCCAGAAGATCAAATAAATTCAATATTTTATTTACCTGTAATTCTTGTAACATTCAACATTCTGGTTCACCAGGTTAACCTGTTTAACAAATTAATATTAATCTTCCCGATAAAATTTCAAGGTAATGGTCCCCCCGCCCCTCTTTACGGAAAGGTACCATTACACTACGAACTGGAGGAAGAAGAGATTAAAGGTAATCGTCAACAACTGCCGACAGGAAGAATTTGTTAATTAGCGAGAAGCGTATCAAAGTGTAAAATGCGAAACAGATTTTAATTTTTAGATCCAGTGCCAGATAAAGTAGCATAACGAGAAAATTTTCTGCTCTACTGGAAGATGAGATATCATAATGAAACAAACTGTCAAATTACTGCTTTTAAACTTAAATTAAACAATCCTCTTTGCATTAATAAGTCATGTCAGATTACTAAGTTTATAATAATGTTTTAATTGAATGTACAGTACCTCCTTTATTAAAATCCTTCACAAAATAAATATTACTTTAATATTCAGCACTTCCTTTATTATGGTACTTCACAAATGCAATACATCACCGCCAATAGTATATAATACCACTGCTCAACGCAACAGCTAACCTTCCTTGTTTCTCTTCCTCTCTTCACTTGTTATTCAGATATTGTTATATTATAAATTACATGCGGGGTCTAACGGCTTGTAATTTGACAACCCCTTCTAGATATTTCCACAAATAAACAAGTTTACAAGTGTAATTTCATGAAATATCGTAAACCTAAATTACAAGTTTATCCTTCTCCTGTTGGATTTCATAATTCAATGGATGGTCATTAGTGCCTAAATACCTAATACTTTTTACATTGTACATCTTTGAAAAAGTCAATAACAAAATTATTTCACAATTCCATGTACAATTAATCATTGGTTCACTTGTGTTTGTCTAGCATTTAAAAGAGAGAAAAATGTTATTAACTCAATTTATTTTTGTTTATTCCCTAACATTCCTCCAACTAATAAAAAACCAACCCACAATGTAGATATTGTACTATTAGTAATACATGGGAAGCCAACAGATCCTAGATGTAACAAGAAAACCCAACCACTCTAAAAAGTAGACGTTGTACTATTGGTAATATTTAGGAAGTCCACAGATCCTAGAAATCACAAGAAAATCAACTAATCCACAACGTAGATAATACACTAATAATAAAACGTAACAAGAAGAAGTTGGGTGTTCAGGTGGTAGACCCCTTAAGCACTCCAGTTCCCTAATAATCACAGTAAAGGAAAGGTTCTACTAGTGTAATATTGTCCGATCATTTTTCAATGTTTTTCTTTGCGTTTTAGCACATTCTTTCCATCCCAATAAAGGTTTAATCCCTTAGGCAGCTTTTTCTTATTTTCTTCTTCATTCTTTCCATCATCAATTACCTCCCAATAATCACTATCTTTACTGTCATGTTTAGTTTCTTCGGAGAAATCATTTGCTTGAACGTCATTCTCCTTTTCTTGTATAACATTCTCATTTTCTTGTATGTCCTTTTCATGTTCTGGTATGTCATCTCCATCTTCTACTTTCAACCTTGAATCCATTGACAGAAATTCTTCACGGGTCTTCTACCGGATAAGATCTTTTAAACACGACGTTTCGACAGTCACCTCCGCTGCCTTCATCTGGTGAGCTGTCATCGCGAAGTAGCTGCCACGACGGTTCGGCACCGAATGTGTGCGCCTCGTGGTACTGGCTCCTTATATACCCTGCGGCCGGCGGCCCGCTAGCCGGAGCGGCTGCCTCCGGCCGCAGGGTATATCAGGAGCCAGTACCACGAGGCGCACACAGTAACTATTGAGTTGGCATCCGCTGAGTCAAGATGTGCGATGAGGAAAGTGCTCGCCTCACTGTCGCGTCGGGCGGGTCGAGTGCCCCAGCGCACTCGGCTTTGCCGGCGGCAGCAGCGGCCACGTTGACGACCCGGCTAACGGAAACGGACCTGTCAACGGATCTGAATAGAACGGCTCCGCAAGATGATACGACGACCCGGCAACCGAAATTGGATTCGAATATGGATACAGCTGACACCGTTCACACAACGCAAACGACAACCGGGCCTGCCCACGGACTCGACTCCCGCGCAACTAAGCGGTGCACCTCACCGCTCCTTGGTGGTAAAGCGAAGATGTCGAGGAGTGAGAAGAGAGCCAGCCATAGTAAACTCAGCATCCCTGTGTCGCAGCTCGCCACGACCAGCAAAGACAAAAAGGCGGGAAAGAAGAAAATCATCGGTGCCTTCAGTTTCCCAGAACCATCCGCCACACTCCAGTTTCGTGGAACATCAACGAACAAAAACCGATATGACGCGTTGTACCAGGAAGGACCGGAGCAGCAGCAGCAGCTGCAACAACAGCAGTTGCAGCAGCAGCAAACACGGCCACAGCAGCAGCAGCAACAACAGCAGCGGCAGCAACAACAGCAGCCGCAGCAGCAACAGCATATACAACAACAGCAGCAGCAACAACAGCAGCCGCAGCAGCAACAGCATATACAACAGCAGCGGCAGCAACAACAGCAGCAGCAGCAACAGCATATACAACAACAGCAGCAGCAACAACAGCAGTTGCAGCAGCAGCAAACATGGCCACAGCAGCAGCAGCAACAACAGCAGCGGCAGCAACAACAGCAGCCGCAGCAGCAACAGCATATACAACAACAGCAGCAGCAACAACAGCAGCCGCAGCAGCAACAGCATATACAACAGCAGCGGCAGCAACAACAGCAGCCGCAGCAGCAACAGCATATACAACAACAACAGCAGCAATCTAAGCATTTGATTTCTCCTATTGTGGTACAATTTCAAAAAAGGTTATAAGGAACTGTACCAAATGATCAAAGGCATTCTGGAAAATCAACCCTTCCAAGCGAAGTCGGCCGGAGGCGACAAGGTCAAGCTACCCTTCAGTTCGACCGACCACTACCTTAAGGTGACCGCAGCGTTGCAGAGGAAGGGCATACCCTATTATACCTTCCCTTCTGCTGCTGAGAAGATACTGAAGGTCGTCCTCCGTGGGATGCCCTCAACATTACTAACAGATGACATCAAGGAAGAGCTTGAAGATCTCGGACTTCACAAACGCACAGTGGCCCAGCTGAAGAGACCTGGCAATTCAGACATAATGCCACTCTTTTTGGTGGTCATGCCTGACAGGCCCCAAAATAGAAAAATCTTTCAACTGGAGTCTCTTATGTCACTGCGCATCTCTGTTGAAAAACTGAGATCCTCCAATGGCCCAGTTCAATGTTTCAATTGCCAGGCCCTAGGACATGTTGCCCGCGACTGCAACATGCCCTCAAAGTGTGTAAAGTGTGCAGGAGCACATTTATCAAATGACTGCACTCTAAAGAAGGGGGAGGGCAGTCCCAAATGTGCAAATTGCGGTGGTCAGCATGTGGCCAGCTATAAAGGCTGCATGGCCTTCAAACGGGCAAGGGACAGGCAGCGCGGGGTCGCTGCAGAACAGGCTGCCAACGCGCAAAAGCAGCGTGAGGAAAAGAAAAGACAGGATTCCGGGAACACTGGGAACACCCAGCCACCGGCTGACAAACCCACTACAGGACGGAACCAAACACGACGAGGCGACAATAACGCAACCTCCACGACATCTCAGAAGTCACCCAAGACATCTCAGAAGCCACCTAAGCGCCAAATCCCGCAGGAAAAGGCACAAGGTCCAAATAAGAAGAAAAACAACACCAAACCGTCAAAGAAAACAACTCCAATGACCTCCTACGCGGAGGCATCTACTAGCCAGTCGCGAGACACTACAGAACCACTGCCACAAGCGGCAGAAACTCAAGGCTTGCCCACTCAAGCAAGGCAAAACCACCAACAGCACTATCCACTCCCCACACTAAGCAACGAGGGAGGAGCAGCTATGGATCGTCTGTTCGACATTGTTGGGTCACTTCTGACAATGTTAACGACACTACTGACAAAGTTCGATCAACTGGCCGCGGACATTAAATCCGCAATAACGACGGCTCACCGAGCTGACCTTCCACAGAATTCCCACGCCAGTCATGGACAGAGTTAACATAGATGGCATATCAATATGCATATGGAATGCCGACGGCATTTTCCAACAACTCGGTGAGTTTCGGCAATTCCTACGGGAAGAGAACGTAGACATATGTCTAGTAGCCGAAACTCACTTAAAACCTGATCTTAGAGCAACGGTAGCCAACTACCTGTGCTACCGTCATGACAGACCCACTGCGGGAGGAGGAGTGGCCATATACATTAAAAGAGGCATCCCTCACCACACGGTACACACTCCACCACTGCAAATAATCGAAGCAACAGCAATCGAAATGGCAACCACAATGGGACCGGTCACCGTCGTCTCAGCATACAGACTGCCACGAAGAGCACCAATTGAAGATGATATCCGCCAGCTGCTCACCCTTAGGGGTAAGCTCATCATTGGAGGCGACTTCAATGCAAAACATCCTGCATGGAAGTCAAGAATCAGCAATCCAGCAGGAAACCAGCTATACAGAATGAGTGCCAGGAACAATCTCCGGGTCTGGGGCCCGGACGAGCCGACCCACCACCCCTGGAGCGGCAGCCGCCCTGATGTCCTTGACATAGTAATCACCCGAGGCATCGCTGGATTCGTCTCAGCAACCACCATGAACAGGCTCTCATCAGACCACTCTCCAGTCATGATGAGCATCGACGTTGGATCATGGTGACGAATTGATCCAAATGAATTTAATTATAACCGTACAAACTGGGAACGGTTCCGCGAAGAAGTCTCAGAATCCATCCAGCGCCTGCGCCCACAGGACGAGAGGCAAATTGAGGCGGCTAGAAAACAGGTCTCATCTGTCATCCTTGACGCAGCGAATTCTGCGACGCCTCCTCCCGCGACAAGACAACAGTCACGTCAATTACCGCCAAATCTGTTGGCTCAGATTAGACACAAGAACAGAGTGGTTAAGGAGTGGAGGCTTACAAGACAGCCCAACACCAGGCGCCTCCTAAATCGCCTGCAGCGCGAGCTGAAGGTGAGTCTCCAGGAACACCGCAACAGAGAATGGGCCGCTCGCCTGGCGTCGCTGAACGTGACCGACGGTAATCTGTGGGTGGAGACCCGCCGGTTCACCAAGAAGCGCACAAGAATGCCCCCGCTACATGGCGAGAGGGGACTAGTGTTCAGCGATAAAGACAAGGCCAATGCCCTCGTCGACCACTTTGAGAAACAGTTTCGGCCTGCGCAGGACGATGACGAGGAAGAATCTGCGGATATCCGCAGAAGACTGCGGCGCTTCCTCGCCGCTGATGACGACGGCTACCAGATCGACGAGGTCTCTGCAGAAGAAGTTCGCCGAATCATCTCCAGATTAAATATCAAAAAGGCACCTGGAAATGATAACCTTGGAAATAGGCTACTGAAAAACCTTCCAGCTCCAGCAGTAGAATGCATAACCGAGCTGTTCAACTGTATATTACGCACTCAGCACTACCCCCGATGCTGGAAGCAGGCAACGGTGATCGGAGTACATAAGCCAGGGAAGAACGGCACTTTCCCCCAAAACTACAGGCCCATAAGCCTCCTCCCATCACTAAGCAAGGTCTTTGAGAGGCTCCTTCTCAAGAAGATGGAAGAACACATCCGCAGAGAGAACATCATCCCGGAGTTCCAGTTTGGTTTCCAGAGGGGTCACTCCGCCACCCAACAGATCATGCGCATCACCACCACATTCAACCACCGGAGCTACTGTCCGATAGTCCTACTAGATGTGGCACGAGCATTTGACTCTGTTTGGCACAGCGGATTACTTTATAAGCTTTACAACCAGGGACTCCCCGGCACACTTGTGATGCTAATAAGGAGTTACATCACTGGAAGATCCTTCAGAGTGAGAGTTGGGAATGATCTATCTTCTCGCCGCCCAATCAGTGCAGGTGTGCCGCAAGGGTTAGTACTAGGGCCGGTACTGTACAACCTGTATACTGCCGACATCCCTGCTCCAGCAACGGTTCGCACAGCCCTATACGCGGATGACACGGCCTCCTTCAACACGCATAGATGTAAAGCTGCTGCCATTCGCCGTCTACAACAAGTACTTCAACAAACTGAAGTCTGGGCCAGGCGGTGGAGGATTACCATACACTCGACCAAGACCCAAGCAATAATGCTGACGAGACGTCTGGGGAAACATGATCGCCAGCGCAACCAGACAACAAAACTACGACTTCACGGAGAGGACATCGAGTGGTCAACCACTGTAAAATACCTGGGTGTGACGCTTGACTCCAGGCTCACATGGAAGCGTCACATCGAGGAGACCCGACTCAAAGCCGCAACGAGGCTGAGGGAGCTGTACCCTATTCTAAATACGGACAGTGCACTGGCAGCCAATACCGGAGTGAGCGTATATTGCAGCCTGATAAGACCGGTAATTGAGTACGCGTGTCCCGTATGGGGCTACGCCTCCAGGTCCGCGATAAAAAGGCTGCAGACCATGCACAATCGTGCGCTTCGGCGAGTACTACATGTGCCTCTCCGGTTTCCCACAGCTGACCTTCACGAAGCCGCAGGTATTCCGATGCTCGAAGAAAGAATGCACAGATTACAAGATCTTTTTACCGAGCATCCAGAAACTCAAACAATTCCTTAATTGCCAACTTAGGGCAATACTACACATTGTACGACAAGCACAAGAGACCACTGTCTATATTGACATAAAACTAAAAATAGATCCGAGCAAACCAAAAGACATATCAAAAGTAATGGAACTGACCTTTTAACGTTTGAAGGAAGTGTCAACAGACAAACCCTTCGCAATAAACTGCTTAAGAGGATAAAGCAGTAAAAGTTCTGGACGACGACGAGGCGCACACATTCGGTGCCGAACCGTCGCGGCAGCTACTTCGCGATGACAGCTCACCAGATTTATTTTATTTCTAGTGTCCAAGACATAACAAGTTGAAAAAACAAATAACATTAATTAATTAATATTAAACTATAAACACAATTAAATAGAATGTGACCAGAATTCCGCAATCTTGATGGCCTTCTCGTTTGCCCTGTAAAGGTCGTCGATATTGCATGTTTCAGGGATATATCAAACGTCGTGTTTAAAAGATCTTATCCGGCAGAAGACCCGTGAAGAATTCCTGTCTACCATACGCTGGGAAAAACTTAATTGTCACTTGAATCCATTGTAAAGTACTGATTGGTGCCTGCACCAGACAAGTTTGTTATATTGTTCTCAACAATCTTTGTATTCATTTTAACTTTTTCGACCTCTCTTCTTTGCATAGTTATTTGCTTCGACAGTATTTTTCTTCTGTCCCCCATAGTCACCCCTTCCATTTCAATCCTCTCTTGTGGTTGATACTTCAATCCATGTAGTATTTCCTCCTGTTTGAAATTTATCGCATTGAAATTACCGTCAAGGTCCTCTACTTGTTCCTCCAATTGTTTGCCAATATGCTCAATCAGAATAACGTTTCTCTCAATAATAATACCTTGAATAGCCCTAATTTTTTCATCTTGATCTACACGCATGGCACTAAATTTGTCATCATAATTACTTTGAAGAGCATCAATACTACTGAAGAGTATTATTAGCTGTTTGAAGAGCATTAAACTTGTCATCATAATCTGCTCGCAAGGCAATAAATTTGTCATCGACATTACTTTGAATGGCATTAATACTACCCTGAAGGGAACCATAACCTGTCTGAAGAGCATTAAACTTGTCATCATAATCTATTCGCAAGGCCATAAATTTGTCATCGACATTACTTTGAAGGGCATTAATACATCCCTAAAGAGTGTTATTAGCTAGGTGAAGGGAATCATAACCTGTTTGAAGTGCATTAAAACTAATTTGAAGGGTATTATGTCTAACAAAATGTCCTTCAGAGATATTGTTGCCTCTTGGGTCTCCCATTCTTTATCAGATTCCTCTGATGCCATGTTATCAAGTAAATTTATTTCAAAGGAAATCCTTAGAGTTTGTAAGTAAATGGCACTAAACCCTACTTATTGAAACAAACAACTTCCTATTTCAATTAGAATGACAAAGTTACAGGTTGAAATCAAAGCAATAATAAATCATTTGTCTTCTCAACGATGTGAAAACATTAGTTCCTTTAAAGAAAATTTCAGAAGAAAAGGAAAAATATAATTTACGAGTAATATCGTACTTATATTTGGCAAAAAAGCGGAAAAAAACAACATGAAGCCTTAACCAGAAACAAGAACAGCTTAACTTACGAAAAATTATGTAAGCGTTGACTTCCGTTATTTTAAAATTACTTGAACCAAATTGATTAAAAAATATTCTTTTTTCTCCCGTTTAAATTAAAAGAAAATGGCTACTATTCAAACATCTACTAATGCCTGTTTGAAGTATGTTTCGTTTCATCCGTTCTTTTCCGCACATCTAACAGCTGTTCGAAACTGCAGGCTGCGATGTTAACACAGTTCACCGATCGTCGTCCAGAGTAATAATATCTCAGATCTTGTAGCCATCTCTTTATACTATTGATCTTTGCTTCCAGTCTGGTCGATGAATGTAATATTATTATAAATCCACTTCTTTGCAGGTATGTCCGTGAGAGTTCGGAGATTTCGCCAGAAGTTTATCTCATACTTCTTTCTTTTCACATGGTCCTGTCACGGTCGCCATGTCAAATTACTGCGTTTAAACTTAAATTAAAGAATCCTCGTTGCATGCATAAGTCATGTCAGATTACTACATTTATAATAATGTTTCAAATGAATGTACAGTACCTCCTTTCTTAAAATCCTTCACAAAGTAAATATAACTTTAATATTCAGCATTTCCTTTATTATGGTACTTCACAAATGCAATACATCACCGCCATTAGAATATAATACCACTGCTCAACGCAACAGCTAACCTTCCTTGTTTCACTTCCTCTCTTCACTTGTTATTGAAAGATTGTTATATTATAAATTACATACGGGGTCTAAGGGCTTGTTATTTGACAAAACCTAATGACTGACACTGTCAAAACCCATTCAAAATTTATGCAGCAGTTTTCAGAGTATGCCAAATTCTTTGTAAAATAAACGTGTCGTAACGTCTTAAGATTCTGAAGCTTTCAAACCGGGAAAATCCATTCAAACTCTGCATTTTTCTGTACGATGCCGAAACAAACAGACGCATTTCAGATACAGATCTATCTATGTATGTGGTATGTATTAATGTGTAACCTTTTTCAATTTTTTGGTAGGAATACTAGCAGATGATGTGCATACTTTGAAATACAACCTAGGCCAAAATGAAAACTGACATTATGTATCACAGCATCCAAACCACTGCGTTCTGGGAAATGAGCGGTTTCATGCACATAATTCTGATCAGATGAGTAAAAATACTGTAAGTACTAATAAACTCCATCCCACCCCTTTCTGGATAGGGTACGGGTGTGAATGTAGGTATGCTTTAATTCTAGAAATGGGAAATGACTGTTACAAATTTGATGAAACGTGATACAAGTTTTCTCGTTTGGAAAATAAAAATCCTGAAGGTCACTCTGTCAAAACAGTGTTATGCACTTAACCGACAATTTCTGGCCTCACAGCTATTTTTGAATCTGGAGGACGTGATACATCTTCCAGGATTTATCTGTTTTAACTCACTGACACAAAGTAGAATAGTTTCACTGAAATTGCATGTGACACGCAACCTAAGCAGAATCTTCTTATGAATTTCTATTGCTATTTTCGCTCTCAGAAAAAAAAGAATTGAATCCAGGTTTTATCAATTTTTTACTGAAACTCAGCACGCTTGATGATAAGCAGCAGTAATCAAAGAATTCGCATTAACAATAACTTTTGACCAAAGATTATGGATAAGCAGAAAGCAAAGATTATGACGACATTCACAGTTGGCACCTTCTATTAGTATGTGAACCAAGCTACTTACCTATTACACCACCCTCGTACGCTGCCTTCAGTTGGCTTAAATTTACTAGGATTGAAGTCGTGTATGAAATATAAAAACTGTACTCTGTGTCTGGGAATCGAAAGTAGCAATGCTGGTGTTAGCTGGCAGCGGGTGTAATAGATTTTCTGACGGATGAAGTCTCTATACACCAGACCTGGTAATTGGAAGCCTGGCACGTCAAATTGAGTTAGTGTGTCAGTTGGCAAATGGGATTTGCTAGGCTTCCCGACGTTCCCCCTTCTGGTGTGTATAGTTTAGCGTTCACGCCTTCCTTAACGACATAAAGCTGTTACAGATTTAGCTTCCGCCTGCGTTTGCAGGACATTGTGTTTGTCGGTTAACTTTCTCAATGTCGGACCCAAGAGGTGCCAAGCAGACGCATTAAGGCTCGCAGCAATGTACGGACCGTGTGGAACAACGTTGACAGGGAGGCTGTCGACAATTTTGCCATCGATGACGATGAGGCAGCGTTCCTTACGTCCATTAGATCATTAATCGTAATTTCAAATTCAGTGTTCTCGTTAACGCTTTCCACTAAAATTGTGTGTTTTAGAAACGTACACATGGATGAAGCAGCACTGGCGGACGGGGAAACTAGCCCCAAGGAAAGTCGAGCCTGAGGCTACCCACGTATATGCTTCTGACGGAGAGTCAAAAATGTGTATAACTAATTCTCTGCGTGATGTACGTATATGTTGCAGATAAATAATTACAACCCAGTTGTCTACTAAAATATATTGTAAAATTCTTAAACTCGAAGCCATACACTTAGGACACAAGTTAATAAATTTAGCAACAGATTTTGATGTTCCATAAAGAAATTCTGGCAGTGAAGCGATGAGGTAGAAACGTTTCCGCGTCATGATTCAGGTGTAAAACATGATTGCTGTAAAAAAAATAAAAAAAAATACACTCATTTTTCGAATTTGTGTTTATGGTACAGTGTGATGGCCTGTTGAAAGCGAATGCGCTTTCACTAGCATTTCTGCAGCTAACATAAATTTTCATTCAACTTTCGATGTTTGTTATTTCTGAGAGAAAACTGTGAGGCCTGGTCATTATAACTAACTAACCAATATAAGACATGCGGCGAACTCTTCTGCTCTTAACTTGGCACTTCAATTGTATTTACGACCATTTTTCCAGAAAAATGTGTCTGTAGTTGGGAGTCGGATGATAGTTGAAGATACTCTGTAGGTTTCTTCATGCGCCGTCCCCTTCTGGGCATGGAGGAAGGAAAAGAGAGGAGACGAAATACAGCGAAAACTGTGAACCCTCTTGAATCCTACTGCGCATGCGTAGCCGCCAAAATGATTTTACAAATACACCGCACTTTTAGCATTGTTATTGCTGCTCTGAATGTTTCATTCATTAATGTTTAAAAGTTTTCATAATGCCAGCTTGTATTGTATGTTTCTTTTTGTGTAGATTGGATATCAGCCTCTCTAACAATCTTACAGAGAAAACCAAGAGATTTCAGCCACCCACTCCTAACCGAACAGTTCCAGAAGTTCGCCCTAATTCCCTCCGTTTGGTTACAAAACATACTCGCACAGTACGCATTGCATAGCCCAGAGGACGCTGCTAGGACTAAGTCTGTGGGCCTTCCGGTCAGTTTGGTTATAATGAGGGCCGCCCCGAGTTGAAGGTGAGAAACGAAAAACGTCGGATTTTGAGTTCGAATAATGAAAAGCTTCTGCACCCAGGATTAGAGAATGAGATGTCGAAACGTTGAGAAACTGAGAAGTGTTACATAATTAGCATCAATTTTTCGTTGAACCCAATTCCCGCAAAATCTACAGGAAGAATTTTGACGGCGTTTTAAGCATTATGGTATACCCGGAGCATTTTATTTTATTTCATTTTCCATGTACATTTTGACCCAGTATCTAGATGTTAAACTGGGCCGCTAAATCTTCTTCACTAAAGACAATATTACACTGAAAATAATTATCATAATTAAAAAAGTACAAGTAGAACCCCACGAATGGAACTAACAACTAAATTAGGAAGCAAGTTACAGTATGAACAACAGAATCTTATATCTAACTGCAAGGATATATATGTATTTAAAAAAAATTCTTTCTATTCTGCAGTCTGAACAGCTATATTCAACATATATTAAACGAGAAATTTTACTGTTCTATTTATGCTACTGGACCTCGTCAGTCAGATGTCCAGGTGGCTAGAACAGTGTGTATGTTTTACTACAGCCCATGCCTTTACTCTCTCTCCTGGTATCAACCGCGGTGGAGACCCCAGTGCTTCGGGAGGTTACCGTCCTGGAATACATGTTGGATTCCTCTGGGAAACTCAGAGGTGATTTCGGCAGGTCATGTTCCCGCCCTCAGCTCTCTTCCACTCCAAGTATATTTGTTTTTCGAGGCTATTTTTGTAGTTTCATTCAGCAAGGGCCATGGTCTATCAGATCGCAGTATTGAATATCGAATATCCTCAGCCCTTGAAGCTGCTGTTGCTGTGTGTACCTTCTCCGCTGTTGTCCGACGTTCCCACACCACACCCACACTCGCACATGCTGGTTGATGAAAGTCAACGTTTCTCTAGGAAGCTTCTGTATGGCCCATGGCTGGTTGTGTACTGGATTAGCCCTGCTGATTCTTTCAGTTACGGATGGGAACATGTCGTTCAATCTACGACCAGTTTCGCTAGTTTCCCATTCTTCAATCAATGCATTCCATAATTCCTCTTTTTGCTTACTTCTATCCCAACTATTTCCACAACTTTGTCCATCCTGTTGTTTCGCGGCCAATATGTTGCTACGCGTCTCCTCACTTCTAAATCAAGGGGCAGTACACCTGTTACTACTGTTAGGGCTGATGTTGATGTATGATATGCGCCTGTGAGCCTGATTATTATGGTTCGTTGCAATCTCCGGACTCTTTCCTTCGGCTTGACCTTTCTACGGTTTTTAGCCAAGACACTATCCGCGCAACCAACGACTGTTGCGAGTATGCCGTTGTGTACGCCTTTATTGCCTGAACAGGGATCTGGAACTGTCTCTGTCCTATATTGATTCGACTTCTTCGTATTTTGGTTTTATCTATCTTAATAGTAGGGATTCGTATCAGTTGCTTTTTCTTCGCGAACACCATGTAATTTGTTTTATTGGCTGCGAGTTTAACTTCCTCACACCACTTCACAACAACTGTTAGCACTTCATTTCGATCTCAGCTCTTGACATCCCTTCAAATAGCAGAAGAAGATCGTCTGCGGAAGCAACCAATCCTAGCAATTCTGCTGTTTGTTGAAGAATTTCCAATCCTGGTTCGAAAGCTAAATCTCAGAAGATAGGGACACAGATAGATCCCTGAGGGCAGCCTTTATTTATGTCTCATTTCATTATGTTGTTAGAGCACCTCAAAGTAACAATCCTACACTTGCAATATTCTCTGAGACTGTGGTTCAGCCACTTGGACAGTGCTTTTGTCTTGCAAACAGTGCTGGCCACCACAAATTGTCGAAAGCCTTAGATATGTCATCCATTATTCCTACAACGTATTTTTTCTCTGACCCTTCGATTATTTCGATGGCTAGGTTTATTGCATCCTCAGTCGAAGTTGTTGCCCTAAAACCATACTGATCTGGATTCATTGCGCTGGTTATTCTTAAGTCTTGAAGCTTTTTACACAGGACATTTTCATGCATCTTCCCATGACGTTTAATAGACAGATCGGACTGTATGATTTCGGTATGAGTGGGTCTTTGTCATCTACTTTTTTTAGTATTATAACTTCCCCACGCTTCCAGATGTTTGGTATTCTTCCCTGCCTAAGACATTCGTTAAATAGTTTGCACAGAATTGGGGTTACATCAAAGATCAAATTCTGGAGCACCTCAGCCGGGATTCCGTCTGGTCCTGGTGCTTTTCCCAAGCTCAGAGAACTGATTGCTGTTATCACCTAGTCCAGAGAGATGTCGCTGTCCATTTCTCCACTGACATAGGGTTGCCACATTTCCCGGTAGAGACAGGCCCGGCGCTACGATTCTCGGGCCCCGTGTAAGCGATCTTAGGCCCCCTCCCCCCCCCCCCCCCACCGAAAATATTTTTACTTTACACAATTATTTTTTTTTTGATAGCTCAGAAGTATTTAACCGAGCGTGGTGGTGTAACGGTTAGCGTTCTCGCCTCGCATTCGGAAGGACGGCGGTTCGAATCCCCGTCCGGGCATCCAGATTTGCGTTTTCCATGGTTTCCCCAAATCACTCCAGGCAAATGCAGGGATGCTTCCTTCAAAAAGGCCATGGCCGAATTCCTTCCCATTCCTTGCCCCCATCCTTGCCCCCCATCCTTTCCCGTCTCTAAAGACCTCGATGTTAAAAAGAGAAGTAAAGCAGTTAAAAAAAGAAGAGGTATTTAATACAAAATTGTTTAAAATTATTGGTGCAGATTTTAAAATTTGTGTTTGATTTCTATTTATTTAGGTACCCAAGCCGGCGGGCCCCACTTTGGTGGTCCGGGCCCCGGGTACTTTTGCCCTGCTTAACCCCCCCCTAACGCCGGCCCTGGGTAGAGGTCATCTTGCTGTCCAGTGTTTTCCTCTGGTCTGTCGTGTGGCAGTAAGGGCCCTATTACACTTGGCGACTTGGCGGCGCAACCAGCCACTGGTGTCTCTGTTGGCGACGCAACCAGGATTCTGGGGGCGCCGCCAGCCAGCCAATCGCACAACCGAGCAGTCACTTTGCTGTTACCCTGGCATTGTACGCGAATTGTGTAGTTGAATATGTGCAGTGAACAACAGAATGTCACTGTGGAAACGGGGGGAAGTGAAAGTGTAGAGAAGACAAAGGGGTAAAGCAAGAAGAATTTCTCATTTTCGTATCTTTCCCGGTAATATCAACCTTTACTAAGAATAATGATTAAAAGAAAGATGATTTAGATATCATTAAGTAATTAAAAAACTTGTTGTCGTCTGAATACAATTCATCAAAAAGAGTATAGATTCCCTTAGCAATAGAATATGATGTACATACATCTTTCTCTCCTTTCACCTTCCCTTTTTCATTTTAATTATTTTTAATTAATTACTAATTTAATTGCGATGAAGATAACACTCCGGTAGCAGTTTCCCTAGTCATCTAATTTCCCCTTTATGTGTATATTTAAATTTTCTTTTATTGCTGGAATGTTAAATTCCTCTCCCATTTACTTTTCCGATTTATAAATTTTTATTTTAAAATCCTTAAGCTCTTTTTTTTTGTAAATTATTCATCACTACACTCGGTAATTTGTTCCAATTCCTGACGCCCCTCCTCCTTTCCTCCAATGAGTCCCAATCCAGCTCCTGTATCATATCAGTTACTGACTGGGTCCTGCGATAATTTTCACAAACAAATCTAGCTGCTCTTCTTTGCACACCTTCCAACTTCTGTAATTGATATCCAATATGTGGTCCCAAACTACACCACCATATTCAACAAATGATCTGACCAAAGTTTTGTAACCCAACTCCCTAACTTCTCTGTTACATCCTCTCATCACCCTCTTCAGCAAATGAAGGATTTTGTAACCTTTTCTACCACCTGCCCAATTGAGTTTATCAAACGTTATGCAAAGAATTTACACTCAATCAATCAAATCTGACCCCACTCTGTAATCATAATTAACCTTTAGATCTATTTATCTGTGTACCTTATAAGCTGACTCTTCTTGGCATTTATCTTCATTCCATGCTGACCTACCCATTTAGATGTTCTATCCAGATCATCCTGCAACTGTTCTGTCTTCACCTGTTTTGATCCTATTGTATACCATTATATCATTTGCAAAATACCTAGATTCTGACCGTAACACAGTCATTCATTAGAATAATGAACAGCAACTCCCATATTTACTTCACTTCTTTTGATAATGTATTTCCTACTCTAACCATTTGCTTTCTGACTTCCTGTGCCCTGCAAGTAACTTTTTCATCCTTTTTCATCCAATTCAATATATTTCAGTTTATTTAAAACCATTTTATGGCTCACTCTGTCAAAGGCCTTAAAAAGATCTAGTGCCACACTATCAACTTGGCCTCCCATTTCCAATTCATTTGAAATATCTTGCATATAGCCCACTATCTGAGATTCAAATGAATATCCCTGCCTAAAGCCATGTTGTCGATCTGAAAACTAGTTTCTATCTTCACAGACATTTCTGATATAGTTGCATATCAATCTCTCCATCATCCTGCCTATCACTGATGACAAACTAATTGGCCAGGAATTTTCACCATATTTTTAACCCTTCCTTTATGATCTGGTACTACTATAGGTCTTTTCCAATCCTGTGGTAAGCAACAAGTCCCCAAGCTCATTTTAAACAAAAATTTAAGATATGGTACAATATCGTATCCCACAATCTTTAATCAATCTTTAGTAATATTACCTACACCAGTTATGTTAATATTTTTAGCTTTCTGAGTTACTTCGCAACTTCCTGAGAATTTATTTCAAATTTTGTAGGTTCGTCATTTATAACTCTCCTCTGATTCATTCCCTCCCATCACAGGATGACTGTCCTTAGTTGTCTCACCAAACCTGTCACTCAGTATCTATGCAATTTTAAAATCGTAAAGTAGGAAGGAGCATATGAGTAGTAGACTGAACGTGTGGTGGCGAGTCTGGCGGCGCCGCCTGGTGGCCTAGTGTAATAAGCTACGTAAGATACAATGCCTCGCCACGACTCTCGGCCACCAGTGGTTGCCGGCCTGGTCGCCGGGCAGGGCAGCCAGCCGGCCGCCAGTTTCTGGCGGCGCCACTGGCTGCCCTAGTCTAATAAGTTCCATAAGACACAGTGCCCAGCGACGAGAAGAGCCACCAGTGGCGCGGCTGGTTGCGCCGCCAAGTCGCCTAGTGTAATAAGGCCCTAAGATTTTCAACAATTCGACCACTGATTCCTTCCAGTTAGTTGTAATTGATCCGTCTTCTCTTCTGACTGAGGATAATGTGGTGGGAGGTCGTAGTTTACCAGAGGCTAATTTATACGGAGTACCCCATGGATTAACCTTCAAATTTTCTTTTACAAATGACTCCCATCTTCTTTACTTGGCTGTTACATGTTTTTGCTTGTATTCTACTATCAGTTGCCGGTATCTGACAAGAATAAAATCTCTTTCTGCAGCTACTCGGCTCCATTGGTAGGCTTTCCTAACTTTTTTCTTACTTTTGCTCTCATTGCTAGCAATTCCGCGGTGCAGGATCTATCTGCTGTACCACCCATCTTCTTCAGAGGGACAGCAGCTCACATTGCGTCCTGAATCGCCCATGTTAGTTCCTTCGCCACGTTGTCCATATCGAAGTTTCTTCTGATACTACCGGAGCGACAAAAGCTTTTCTCAACCTCTGCGATGATGCCTGGCCCAAGTTGTATTGCCTTCTGAAGTAGATTTTTCCCGGGTCAGCTATTCTCCTTTTTTTGCCTACAACAAACTTTATAATGTTGTGGTCGCTTGTTGTCAAGTTGTCCATCACTCTCCAGTCATGCAGCCAATTCCCTGCAGCGTTATTTGCCGGAACCAATTGTGTTGTTGTAGGTGTAAGGATTACACTCTTTGTTCCTGACCTCCAGCTGCAATTCATTATTCAGATCTACCAATAATCACCCCCAGCATTTGTTCGACGACTGTGCCATAGAACTGACTTTGCGTTTACGTCAGTCGTTATTATCATCGGTTGGTCTGAGAGTGCTAATGTATTTCCCTTATTTTATTCAAATATGGTTCGATTTAATCTCGATACTGAAAATACATGTTCAGTAAAACAAAATTTCCCCAGTATGTGCTAATCTCCACCCATGTGGTGTGCTCATCAAAAAATTGCGCTGGCTTAGTTACTACGATGTGCTTATTGAATACTATTATGGCTGACATGTGCCACAGTCCAGTTGTGATTACCTGCGACATCACCGGCATGTATGGAATTTTTGCTTGTTGAGAGTTTGGTTCCTGGAGGCAGATAATGTTGAATACCAGCTCCTCCGCCGGTTTCCTTGCTTTGGCAGGACGGTAGTACTTCTCTGGGCATTGAGTTGCGCGATCCTTAACTTGGAGACTGACTCAAGGATTCCTCGTGTAGACATAGCATTGAGGCCAGGGTAGTCTCGCATCTAGTGTGGTCCTGTCGTGAGTCTGTTCAAACTGCCTGCACAGAATATCTGGATCGAAGATTTCGCCTCTCCTCTCAAAGACTTGCTTAACCAACGTGAGTAGCTGGGCAGAATCTGTTGGCAGATTTTGTGCTTTCACTTGAATCTTATCAATTGAATCTGGATGAGGGAGAGAGACATGCTTACCACCTGGATGTAAACCTCTTGTTTTGTGCCGAAGACCCAAGGTTAATGTTTGAACCTCCTCAAGTCGTGTGAGTCACAAGTTGGTTTCAAAATTCCCATATATTCGGTCAGAATGAACTGGTACAGTTTTGAGTTGCCCGGTTTCACATTTGGTTTCTCGTCCGTAATGTTTTCAGTATTTGATACCACTTGTGAGTTAGATGGGTATTCACCCTACTTATAATAACCAAGACCTCATCGTTTCAATTGCGGTATCCTAAGTTATTCCGCAGTAGTTGAAGAAATTTCTCTTATTTGCGTAGGTGAGTCTTCGGTCTGTGTGAGCATATTCACGAACACTTTCTTTGTTCCCTGCGCCAGATTATCTGTATTTTGCTGCTCTGATTGCATTTATCATTCTTCTAGATGGTGGATTACTCTTCTTTTTCTTGATGCTTTTACCTGCCTTATTGATCGTTGCCAAAATTAGTTTCTTGATGACATCAATTAATTGGTGCAGATTAAGTTATCTTTTATTTTGCGTTCTGGCCTCGCATTCGGGAGGACGGCGGTTCGAATCCCCGTCCGGGCATCCAGATTTGGGTTTCCCATGGTTTCCCCAAATCACTCCAGGTAAATGCCGGGATGCTTCCTTCAAAATGGCCATGGACTTGCTCCTCATCCTTTCCCGTCTCTAAAGACCTCGCTGTTAAGAGACGTTAAGCAGTCAAAAAAAAATCTTTTATTTTGATGTGACGTCTAGATGCTGACAAATTAGAAAAAAGAGCGTCCATTGAAATGAAAGGTGATTCTCGCTGTCGAAATGCTCTGCTTACACGCGGCATCGTATTATCCGGAGAATTTAAGACACAAATTCCTTTTTTCTCGCTGCCTATGTGGTAACTGCGCCTAAATCAGCCTGTGTGACGGCTCCGCACAGAACAGTCACCGGGAACCAAGTTGCGGGTAACGGCTACTGACAGTTAGTTCAACTACCGGGTTTCACTGACACTTAAGTTACTTTGTCACAAACAAGAAAACCTTTTGACCTTCTGACCTTCTGACCTACGAATAGAAGAAACATTATTTGTCACCAACACTTATTATAACAGCAGCAACGTTTGTCTCAGAGCTAATTATCATTTTTTTTTAAATGTTCAACAAGACAGCCGCAACTGATGGCACCAGGCGATGCAGGAATATCAAAATTCCAGCGTAGAAAACTTCAACTGCAATATTCACTTGAAACAACTATCCTTAACAACCATTGTTTTGTTAACACCCAAAATTATTGCATTTTTGCTTTATAGTTATTTGTCAAAGTGTTGAAAAGTTTCAAAAACTTTTTGCAGTACCTTCGACCAACTTACAATTGCAGGCCAATCACTCTCCAGCCATTTGTCTCAAAGATATTTGAGCGAATATTTTTGAAAAGAATCAATTCTAGTGGGGAAGAAAGAAGAACTATGAAAGGAGGAGAGATTCCGTTGCCGAGGATAGCAGCATGCGTATTCCAGTTGCTGAGAATCGCAGGAGAATTCAATTTAAGCAAATCAACAGCAGCGCAACTTACCGATACTGAGAAAAATTGCGATAAAGATTGGCATCCTCAGTTGATCGTAAATATTCCACATTAGTCAGATGTCCTTGCTTGTTATTTAAGCACCACAGACCGAGTGTGGAGGGTGAACGGTTACGCTATGGCCTACCATTTGGGACGACGCAAGTTAAAATTCCAATACGGCCATTCAAATTTCGGTTTTCTGCCATTTCCCAAAATCATTTAAAAAAACACCGCTTTGATTCCTTCAGAAGGCCTCCGCCGAATTCTTTTCCGATCTTTGTCCCCATTCCTTCCGTTCCATGTTCAATTAGAAGGACGGAAGTCAGCAGTATACATGATGTGAGTATGAATTCCGCCAACACTGTTAATGATTTTATATAAACGAAGTTCCAAGTCCACTGCATACAAATATTGCACAGTTAACTTATGACACGACGTTAATTTCTACTTGCTGACTACTTAGCGAAGTACTGCCTCACATAATTTATAAAAAAAAGCCATAAAGAATCATCATCATCTTGCTTTTGAGGAGCGGGCCTAATGAGCTAATAGTCTCCCTGGCATTCTAAGAGCATAATGGAATACTATCCACGGTGTTTCGGTTTTGTCTCTTCTTTTCATGTGCTGAATCCACTACTACTCAATATGATCAACGACCGATCTTACTTTTAATTGATTCCTCCCCCCCCCCTCCCCCTTGACATGGTCTAGGAATAAACGTCCTGTACTTCTTCTCAAGACCATAGTGAGTCGATGCTTGTTTTATGCGCTTATTGCCATAATTTTATACGCCTTAATTCTGATGTGCTTTTGAATTTTATTTGGATTAAGGACTTAGTTTATTGCCGTCAGTGCACTACTTTAATTTAGTATTTTGAAATGTATGTCTTTTGGTTCTGAATTTGTTAAGTGGTATCCCAAATATCAGCACGATATTTTACTGCATTCAAACCTCTAAAGCAAGAAAGTCGTATGGATAAAAATGATGACAAAATTGCAAAGAATATAATAACACTTTGTTAAAATGGTATGAAGTTGAAGGGTGAAAGCAGTATCCAATATGGTTAATTTATGGGAGAGAAACAACGCTGTTCCTCTATCCTTTATGTGACGTTTGAAGTATTGCAGTTGACGCGTTGTTGGCAGAAACTTACTGCCAAATATTGCTTAGATTTCACAATCAACCAACCGAGGTGTAGTTAACAATGCATACTGTCCCGTTGCATATTTTCCAGCAAAGTAAGCACGGCACTCCACTCAAACACCTCTGAATGTAGTCTGCTGATAATGATGCATTGTTATTGATTATTC
Organism: Vandiemenella viatica; assembly: GCA_031002005.1. Classification (NCBI taxonomy): domain Eukaryota; kingdom Metazoa; phylum Arthropoda; class Insecta; order Orthoptera; family Morabidae; genus Vandiemenella; species Vandiemenella viatica. The sequence goes on along the minus strand of JARYHS010008074.1, from coordinate 9,744,493 downwards.
TGGCCCAGTAATCTATTTAATAGTCTGTCATCGAAGCTGCAATGTTCATTTTCCACAGGCAAGAGGTAAATTTTAATGTACCAATAACTGAGTAAAACGGTAGTGTAAAAGAATAAATTCAGTAAAGGAGATAAATTATTTAATTTCTTGTAACAATTTGAGGACAGATGTATTTATGGCTGCTGTTGTAGTAATGCATATAGATTTAGTTCATTCTGCTGGCTGTAGACCCGACTCTCGTCTCACCCACTCCAGCAGCCGAGGCACGCTGGTGTAGATACCTTCGTAGGTTTGGGACCCGCACTCCATGCCGCCCTCCACGACTCCCACCAGCAAGTGGTGCGACGCGTCCGTGAGGGGGCCGCCACTGTCCCCCCGGCAGCTGCTCATGCCCGCCTCCATGGCGCACACGTGCCGCTCAGTCAGGTTGTGGTCGTAGCTCTTGTTGCAGGCGTCCATGTGGGCCACCTTCAGCGTCACAGCCATGAGCTGAGGGTTGAAGTCTCCTGTCTCAGTTTGTGACCCCCAGCCGGACACGACCACCGGGGTTCCAGCCGGCGGCAGAGAATACGCCAGGGCGACGGGCTGAGGGCAGAGAATGCATACACGATCTGAATGAAGCTAGCCCCGAAGCCAGTCAAAAATGATAGGTTTAACGGAGTATTATGGTAATTTATCTCTCTGCTATTGCTTAAATAAAGAGAATTGTTATAAAATAAAGCTCATTGTTTTTAATCGTCCCCTATGCTGTAAAAAAAAAAAAAAAAAAAAAAAAAAAAGAAGCTATACTTGTCCAGGATGCATTTCAGCCTAACCACAAACTCCGCTAATATTGCCGCTAGAAAAACAAAGCTTCAATCAGACGCGAATTAATACATTCCCTGTATCGCATGTCAGTGTCACCATACATCGCGATATAAACTTGATCCCGAATCTTCACAGATTCTTACACATTTCTTTCTGATTTAGTGTGATGGAGATCGATGTTTTAACGGCTGACACGGCTTACATCGGCTCAAATAATTACCAACCGCGAAAACGAGGATGCGAAAAGTAAATAACATCTTAGGCATGCCACGTAATATTTGGAACTTCTTTCATTCAAACCATGTAATGATTTAAGTATAAACAACTGATAATTAATATGCCAATTTAAAGGAAATACCTACTTTTCTTTAAGTGTTCTGACAGTTAATTCCTTATCAATTGCTTAACTAAACGGAATTGTTATAAAATAAAATTTAATGTAATTCCTCGTGCCTTGCGCTGTAACAAAAAGTTTCCGTTTCCATCCAGGTCCAGGTTACATTTCAACCTAACTACATACTACTCTAACTTGCCAGCAGAAAAACAATACTTCAGTCTCAATCATATTAACACATGTACTGTATTGCATTTAGTGGAAATAATGCATCGTTTTATAGATTTGGGCTCTAGCGTAATCACTGTGACTCATAAAGGAATTGTCCTTTTCTTCTGAAAATTGTTTCACACGTTCGATAGATTATATTGTTTGTGTGTTGCTCTCAGAACTATAAAATATATAAATATCTCACAAATTTCATTTTAAAAGTGCCGAAACGCGAGCTACTAAGAGAAGCTATATAGCGAAGTTTAATGATCTTGCACATGTTCTTTGAACGATGTTATTCGAAAATATGTTGCTATCACAGTCATCAAGAATATAAATATGGAACAAATTACACACACAAAAACTGCAACAACTTTGAACTGTTAGGTAACGAAGGAATTTAGTTTTTATATTTGAAATGCAACCTGTACCAAAATGGCGTTAGGCTCTTGTTGTTAAAGCATAATTCGCTAGAAATTTGGATTTATTAAACACTAGCTGGTACCCACGACTTCGTTCGTGATTGTAACGAATTCATATTGACAGCTATAGACATCTAACCACCATAGTGCACGATGGGAGACTCGATACTATTACCACACATAAAAACCAGTCTTATGCGCTATGTAGTTCCGGCAACAAAGTAAAATTTACAGATACACACAAGTCTTTGGATGAAATACGAAAATTTTCATGATCGACCAATTTCAAACACTATATCTCACACAATGCCACAGTTACCGAATTTCGGCCAACGTTGTGATCGATGGGAGACTCTGTGTTACTACTACACACAAACGTCAGTGATCTGAGATTGATAGTTTTCACTTAAAAGTGATACACCGTGACACATGCGTCTTTGGCAGAAATTTGAAATTGCCACAGGTCGACCATTTTCATCCCCCATATCTTCCACACCCCCATAGCTACAGACATCTAACAACCATAGTGTACGACAACAGACACGATTCTACTATCACACATCAACACCAAAACTCTATGCTATGTAGTCGTGGCAGAAAGGTGAAATCTGCGGAGACAGTCGAAATATGAAAATATCCTTCACCGGCCACTTACAACCACCATATCTCCACAGTACCACAGTTTCTGAAATTCGGCCACTGTTGTGATCGAAAGGTGACTCTGTGTTACTACCACACACAAACGCCAGAGATCTGTGATCGAGAGTTTTCGATGAAAAGTGATACACCATGACACTTTTGTCTTTGGCAGAAGTATGAAACTGCCACAGGTCGACCACTTTCAACCCCCATTTCTCCCACACCCCCATAGCTACCGACATATAACAACCATAGTGCACTACATGAGATATGATTCTACTGCCAAACACAAACACCAATGCTCTATGCTATGTAGTTGTGGCAGAAAAGTGACATATGCGGAGACAGTCGAAATACGAAAGTATCCTTGGTCAGCCACTTACAACCACCATATCTACCGCAGTACCACAGTTTCTGAAATTCGGCCGCTGTTGTGATCGAAAGGTGACTCTGTGCTACTACTACACACAAACGCCAGTTATCTGTGAGCTATAGTTTTCGCTGAAAAGTAATACACCATCACACTTTTGTCTTTGGCAGAAGTATGAAACTGCAACAGGTCGACCACTTTCAACCCCCATTTCTCCCACACCCCCATAGCTACCGACATCTAACAACCATAGTGCACTACATGAGATACGAATCTACTACCAAACACAAACACCAATGCTCTATGCTATGTAGTTGTGGCAGAAAAGTGACATATGCGGAGACAGTCGAAATATGAAAATATCCTTGGTCGGCCACTTACAACCACCATATCTACCACAGTACCACTGTTTCTGAAATTCGGCCGCTGTTGTGAACGAAAGGTGACTCTGTGCTACTACTACACACAAACGGTAGTTATCTGTGAGCTATAGTTTTCGCTGAAAAGTGATACACCATCACACTTTTGTCTTTGGCAGAAGTATGAAACTGCAACAGGTCGACCACTTTCAACCCCCATTTCTCCCACACCCCCATAGATGCCGACATCTAACAACCATAGTGCACTACATGAGATACGATTCTACTACCAAACACAAACACCAATGCTCTATGCTATGTAGTTGTGGCAGAAAAGTGACATATGCGGAGACAGTCGAAATATGAAAATATCCTTGGTCGGCCACTTACAACCACCATATCTACCGCAGTAAAACAGTTTCTGAAATTCAGCCGCTGTTGTGATCGAAAGGTAACTCTGTGCTACTACTACACACATACGCCAGTTATCTGTGATCTATAGTTTTCGCTGAAAAGTGATACACCATGACACTTTTGTCTTTGGCAGAAGTATGAAACTGCAACAGGTCAACCACTTTCAACCCCCATTTCTCCCACACCCCCAAAGCTACCGACATATAACAACCATAGTGCACTACATGAGATACGATTATACTACCAAACACAAACACCAATGCTCTATGCTATGTAGTTGTGGCAGAAAAGTGACATATGCGGAGACAGTCGAAATATGAAAATATCGTTGGTCGGCCACTTACAATAACCATATCTAGCACAGTACCACTGTTTCTGAAATTCGGCCGCTGTTGTGATCGAAAGGTGACTCTGTGCTACAACTACACACAAACGCCAGAGATCTGTGATCTATAGTTTTCGCTGAAAAGTGATACACCATGACACTTTTGTCTTTGGCAGAAGTATGAAATTGCCACAGGGCGACCACTTTCAACCCCCATATCTCCCACACCCCCAAAGCTACCGACATCTAACAACCATAGTGCACTACATGAGATACGATTCTACTACCAAACACAAACACCAATGCTCTATGCTATGTAGTTGTGGCAGAAAAGTGTCATATGTGGAGACAAGCGAAATACGAAAGTATCCTTGGTCAGCCACTTACAACCACCATATCTACCGCAGTAAAACAGTTTCTGAAATTCGGCCGCTGTTGTGATCGAAAGGTGACTCTGTGCTACTACTACACACAAACGCCAGAGATCTGTGATCTATAGTTTTCGCTGAAAAGTGATACACCATGACACTTTTGTCTTTGGCAGAAGTATGAAATTGCCACAGGTCGACCACTTTCAACCCCCATATCTCCTACACCCCCATAGCTACCGACATCTAACAACCATAGTGCACGACAGGAAAGACGATTCTACTACCACACACAAACACCAAAGGTCTATGTTATGTAGTTGTGGCAGGAAAGAGAATTATACGGAGATACGAATTTTTGGTCGAAATATGAAAACACCCTGCACTGACCAACTTGCATCATTATGTCTCCCACATCCCCACATCTATCGGCATTCGGCCAACGTTCTGCATGACAGGAAACTCCATGCTACTTCCACCCACAAACATCAGTGATCTGTGCTAGGTAGTGGTGGCTGAAAAGTGAAATATAGGAAAAAACACGTCTATTTTTATATATATATAAGATTTTAATTATCATGATTTTCGAGCAGAATCATAGGTTGGAATGTAGCCTAGGCCAGAATGGACATAGATGCTTCCTTTTGTAGCTTAATCGACTTCGTTATAAAGTTGGTTTGATTTTCATCTTTTTTGGTTATTAATGTATTTTGTTGCTGGTAATATTGGTATCTCTGGTGGTCACAAGTCAAAACAAATGGATTAGTGTGTAACGTTACCGCAGATTGCTTCCTTTAAAAGGCCATGGCCGAATTCTTTCCATTCCTAGTCTCCAGTCCTTTTCCGCCTATAATAACCTCAACGTTAACAAGGCGTAAAGCCTTAAGCAAAAAAAAAAAAAAAAAAAGTGCTAAGCCAACCGTCTTTTATGAAATGTGAACTAACTGTACGTATGATCAGTAGTAAGCTGAAAAACTGGATTAACTAAATTACCATTTAGAGTTTTCTTTGGACTCAACAATAAATACTGCAGTTGAGCAGTCTCTGATGATCTTGAATCAGAGATTCCGCTTCTGGTTTAAAAACAAATGGAAGTCGTATCCTGCTCTCTCCGTTTTTCTATGCAACGCGTATGTGTTATTGGGTCACAAATGAATGACTGATCCAGCAAAAACGCATTTAATTATGCCAATTGTTCCAGGATAATCGTCTATATAAGCGATCGGATACAGTTTCTAGTGTAACTGTTAATAGTGGAACTGAGCCGTGGTTATAATTATTATAGGTTTACGTCTTAACTGAAATTTGGGAGGATGCAGGATTGATCACGCACTTCAGATTTTGTTTGACCATGCTATCCTAAAATCCAGCGAGACAGATCTTACTATCGTTCCTTTAAGAGAATAATATGGATTTGTAGGAAGGTAATTTTTCTGCCGGAAAAGTAGATGAGAGGTTATGAATATGGCTATAAAAATAAGTGCATTGTAATAGGTACCGGAAATATAAGACGCAATCTAAATAAGATCTGAAATCTCTATTGGGTCCAACATTTCTGTGTTTACTACTTTGATGCTGTATACATAAATAGCTACATCATTGGCCATATCGATGTATAATTATTATTACTGTAAGTTTTCTTGTTATGTGTCAACTTGTTACATTAGGTTCAACAAGCCACGGTTCCTCACAGATGTGTGGTCTTATTACTGCCTAATGTTTTTCCCTGTTGAGCTCTGTCTTATTACAACCTCAGGTTGCAATGTACGCAACGTAGTTGAAGGAGGATGAGGAAAATTCTCTGATAATTTCCTTGTCCTGTTGTCCATGCTAGCCACTGTCACACCAATGCTGCTATGGGCAAACGCATGGACTTCAACACAAGTATACAAAGGGAAATACTACGTATCGATACAACCCCACATTCCACACAAACCATGGTTCGAAGAATCAAAAGTCGCAAGATAATTGTTTAAAAAACATAAAAACCGCCTTCAAAAAATGGTACTAAAAATTTTAAAATAACTTTATACAATGCTTAGAAGAAAGTAAATCTAAATGGACAATATTTTACATTACTGTTATTGAAATTTTTACATTAATTAGTTATTTTTGGAGTCGGTGCCAGCTGTCAGATCGCGCAGATCGAATTACTGAACTTTATTTGGTGTTCGAGGCGAACCGAGAGTACGAACAAAAATTCCAAATATTTTACAGCATGTCGTGAGGAAGATAGTTTTATTGCGGGAGACAGCTTAGGGATACAAATTAATGGCATTTTATCTGTGGCTCAGCCTCATTAGTCATCCAGGCATATCTCTGGCGCTATAGTGTCAGTTGGTAGGCTGCATCATGCAGTAAATACTTTATAGTTAGTATAATATCGGTGTATCATCTAAATGTTTCAGTTTTGTTGAAAAATGTTTCTATAATTAATTGTAGGTAAGTAGTAACATGATTTTTTATGTATTATTGTTGTTTATTATTGTTTTTATCTTTTTATTTTTCTTGTTTTGGCTGGCACCGACTCCAAAAATAACTAATTAATGTAAAAATTTCAATAACAGTAATGTAAAATATTGTCCATTTAGATTTACTTTCTTCTAAGCATTGAATAAAGTTATTTTAAAATTTTTAGTACCATTTTTTGAAGGCGGTTTTTATGTTTTTTAAACAATTATTTTATTTTTAAATTTTTAGTGGTATTATTGTTAATTTGTATTTAAATATGCCGCAGCAGTTCTCATTTTGTGAAATCCCTGGTAGCTCAGTGGTTAAAGCGAAAGCTTTTAAAAAAAATCTGTCTTAACAACAACTTTCAGAATGGGGAGAATTGGATGCTGTGTTAAGGAATGTTAGTTTACATTTTGATCCAGGCTGTGTTTCGTTCTAATCATAACATCTGCTAAAGCTGCTGCTCGATAATCGAAACATATAACATCTGGATATTAACACATACTACATACACAAATCTGTCTCTGGAATATATCTGTTCGTTCCAGCATCACACAGGAAATATAGATATTTAATTGGTTTTCACAGCGTAAAAGCTTGGGGTCCAAGTTGAAATCTGAAGTACATGTTGAGACATTAGGACACATACATTTTATAAATATTCTGCAATGACTTAAAAATAGCTTAATTGATTTTGACGGTACTTAAAACTGTGGATTTTGTAAAGAACATTGGAAATTATAAACGATGGGGGTAAAGGAGAAGAGGGATTGGGCTTTTGTATACCAAATGTAGACTGTCTTTTCTGATTGATTTAAAGTATACATTTGTAAATTTCTATTGATATCACATAAAAGTTTTAGGTGTGTATAAAAAAATAATTAGGGGGTGTGGAGGTGAAGAGTAGTTTGATTTTTGTTAAGGTAGTGTGGACAGCATTTTTCTCTTTGTTTTAAAGTATACATGTGCAAAGTTCCATCGAAACCAGATAAAAACTGTTGCTTTTTGTAAAGAACATTTATAAAAATTAAATGGTGTAAGGGAGTGAGCGGTTGGGTTTTGTAAACAGAATGTTTCTCTTTGTTCTTAAGTATACATTTGCAGTGTTCCATCGAAATCTGATAATAACGGTATGTATCTATAAAAAACATTGGAAATTAGGAGGGGTGGGTGTAGAAGGGAAGAGGGGTTGGGCTTTTTCAACCTAATTTAAACACAATTGTTATGTATTTTTTAAAGTATACGTGTGCAAATTTTCTTCAGAATCAGATAGAAACTGTGCTTTGTGTAGATTAAAGGGGTGGAAAGAGGGAGAGAGGTTTGGCTTCTCTAAACCAAATGCAGACAGTATTTTTCTGTTTGTTTTGAAGTATACATGTGCATACTTCCTTCAAAATCAGGTAGAAATGGTAGCTTTATATAGTGAACATTAACAGTAATTAAAGGGGTAGAAAGGGGAATAGGGTTTGTGTTTTTGTCAAAGTAATGTGAGTAGTATGTTTCTTTTTCTATTTGCTTTAAAGTATACACATGCTAAGTTCCACCGAAATCGGATTAAAATATGGGTTTGTACAAACATGAAGGGATGTAAACGGGTAGCTAGGGTAGTTTATTTCATTTTTGGTCAGAAATCTTCTCCATAAAAAAATACATATATGTGCCAACTTTCATAAAGATCGGTCAAATGATGTCAACTATAGCTTATCAAAATGAAAATTGACAAAAGTGAAGGGGCGGAAATGGGGGAAGGGTTTCAGTTTTTGCAAACCAAAAGCTGAAATTATGTTTCTCTTTGTTTAAGAGTAAAAGTTTGCTAAGTTCTATCTAAACTAGATAAAAACTGTGGGTTTGTATAAAAATTAAACGGTTTAATGAGGATTGGGGGGTGGTTTTTATATTTTTTGGTCAGAAACCTTCCTCGTGAAAAAATAAATATAAGCGCCAACTTTCATGATAATAGGTCAAATGGTGGCGACTATATCTTTTTATATATATAAGAAAAAACATTGATAAAAATTAAGGGGTTGGTAGGAAAGAGAGGGGTTGAGCTTTGGCAGACCAAATGTTGACAAGATTTTTCTGTTTGTTTGAAAGTATACATTGACAAAGTTCAATCAAAATCAGATATGAAATATAGGTTTCTATAAAATTAAGGGTTGTAAAGGAGGACATGGGGTGGCTTTTATTTATTTTTTGGTCAGAAATCTTCTCCATGAAATATTACACGTATATGACAACTTTTATGGAGATCAGTTAAATGATGTCGACTATAGTTTTGTATAAAGAACATTGGCAAAAATTAAGGGGTGGATAGGGTGAGAGGGGCTCAGTTTTTCAAACCAAATGTTGACAGCATTTTTCTCTTTATTTTTAACTATACATGTCCAAAGTTCCATTGAAATCGGATAAAATGTGGGTTTGTATAATAATTAAGGGGTGTAAAGGGAGAGAGGGGTGTTGTTTTATTTTTTTGGGTCAGAACCTTTTCCATGAAAAATTACATGTACATGCCAACTTTAATGGAGATCAGTTAAATGGTGTCGACTTTAGCTTTGTATAAAGAACATTGGCAAAAATTAAGGGATGGATAGGGGGAGAGGGGTCCGGTTTTTTTAAACCAAAAGTTGACAGTATTTTTCTGTTTGTTTTTTAATATACATTTCCAAAGTTCCATCAAAATCTGATAAAAAGTGTGGGTTTGTATAAAAGTTAAGGGGTGTAAAGGGATAGAAGGGGTGGTTTCTCAATGAAATTCATATGGGACCACTTTGGAGGTATACTCTATCCACTATAAAAATTTCATTTAAATCGGTTCAAAATTGGCGAAGATATCGCTGAACATACATCAAAAAAAAAAAAAAAAAAAAAAAAAAAAAAAAAAAAAAAAAAAAAAAATCAGAAGAATTGAGAACCTCCTCCTTTTTTGAAGTCGGTTAAAAATACAAAACATCTATCATTCGCATAAGATTGGGAAACGGATGTTATCCCAAACACCTCCATAGAATTGGCGCTGCAAACTCCCCATTATGCCCGGTTGACAACGAAGAAATAGCAGACCTAAATCATATAATATTGGCATGCACCCTTTAGCGAATTCCACAAAATAACCTATATAATAGACTGACCAAACTAAAAATCCAACTGCCTACATCAATCATCTCCCTTATGAGAACGGAGCGACAGGACGTGCATCAAGCTATAGCTCACTTCTTAAGGGACGCAGATATCACTATATAACCCAGGCAATTCAAAAGTCCCAGTATAGCTAAAACGCCCTAAAAATAGAACTACTTTAGGGATACAAAGTTTCATGGTAAAATCCACAACCACCAAACACACAATACGGATTTCACCACATAGCTGAGGTTTATTGTCTTAAATTAATATTCTTAAAGCACCAGCTGTTATTATACTTCCTGTTCCACTGGTATTAAAATGTATATTATGCCAAATAATACGTTAACATAACTAACAACTGACTCCACACCATCTGCACTACTGGTATTAGAAAAACTTGGACAGAGACAATATATCCAAAATAGAGTTATTATACCACCTGCACTATCAGAATTATTACAAAATTGTATAGAACCAGTATGCCGATTAATAACGTAACACAATCATCAAGAGTCATATCAACATCTGTACCATTGTTACTAATAAAAATTACATAGAACTATTATGTCAAAAATATATTGTATAGAACTAGTATGTCAAAATAATTTTGTAATACAAACATTGTATAGAACTATTATGCCAAAATAATATTGTAATACAACAATTGTAATCTGGCTGTATGGTCGTTAGACCAAAAGCCATATAAATAAATTAAAAAAAAAAAAAACCCAATGCTGCTCACACGTGCCTTCACTAGAGCTTCCCTGCTGGAGTAGGAGGTTACAGGTTCGAATTGGACCTTGAGAACTGATAGCTTTAATTACTTACGGTGTGCGTATTGTGTTTGATCCACTAAATTAGATATGAAAGCATTATGATGTCGAAATCCACAAGTTGTAATTTAAAGAAACTTTTCAGTAACTAATAAATTTTAATTCAGTATTGTTTGCTGTCATATTCCTTCCTGTTATATTAAGTTCCGGAAACCTTGGTTCCTCACGTATATATGATCGTAAATCTGTATAATGCTTTCATCGGTTAAGCTGTGGCTGATACAAATAGCTTGTTCCGCTTACGACGGTAGGCTGAAAAGAAATGTACACATGCCTGTAGAATACGAATAAAAACAAAAAGCAAGATTGGGAAAAAGAGTACGATTATTACGCTTCAAAATCATATATTTATCTTTAAACGTTCTCCCAACGTGTAGCAAATTTTTTATTCCGTCACTGAAAACCTCTTCCGACTTTTCTCGATCCAGGATTAACAGCAGCCTTCAACTCGTCGTCGGATGTGTAACGATTACCCTTGAGGTCAAGGCGCGAGTTCCGGGGAGTAAGGAGGGTGTGGAATCGGTTCAGACTCCATGTTTCACAGAGCCTTTAGAGATACGCACGAGGTGTGTGGACTGAGGACAAGCGCTATCATGTTACGAGAGTACTGGAGCCGAGCGTCCTCAAACACGACAAACTCCTAGACGTCGGAGGAGTTGTAGAGCCAGTATGTACCGAGAAGAATTTACCATTGTCCCTTGTTCCAGAAAATCGGCGGAACAAACTCGGTAAATAGCCCAAAACAAAGTAAAAACAATTTTTTTCGAATGTTTGTATTTTGAACTTTTTCGCCTGAGGAGAAGGCAGGTATCTATATTGAGCGTCCTGCCTTTTCTCTTCCGGGTCTTAATGATGGATCCATTACTCGTCCCCCGTCACAATATTCAAAGGAATTTCGTCGTCTCTTTCCACACGGTAACGCTGTAAAAGTTACTCACAGCATTCATATCGGTTGTTTGTTCTCGTATGTCAGACGGAGTGATAGCCATGGTGCATAGATTGTACGGTATCCCAGTTGACACGTTCGTTGCATATTCAAATATGTTTTTTCGAAATGGTTTTGAGTGAATCACCGGTTATTTTTAATCAGATCATCGACGAATGTTTATCGGCTGTTACAGTGATCGGACATCCTCTGCGTTGTTCATCAACAATTATGGCATTTCCAGGCTCGCAATCACTCAAATTTACTGTCCATCGATTTACAGTGGTCTTTGAGTGAATCACCGGTTATTTTTAATCAGATCATCGACGAATATTTATCGTCTGTTATAGTGATCGGACATCCTCTGCGTTGTTCATCAACAATTATCGCATTTCTAGGCTCGCAATCACTAAAATTTACAGCCCATCAATTTAGTGGACTTATGAGCAGTATCGTCACCATAAACAGCCTTTAAAGGAAGATTACTCTCAGTAGAAGTCAATTTTTCAGCAATAAAAATTATGTAACAGCACGCAGTTAATTCGCGTTGATATAGCACTAAAACAAGCCTCCATACTTCCGCTTTTCAAAATAAACTGGATGAATTCAACGACTTCAAACCTGCCCATGCGTATAGAGGGGAAATGTTTCTTCCACAAGCCACATTTCGGTGTGCTTCTGAAGGTTTTTTCTTTTGCGCTCTACAAGCTTGTGTGCATTTATTCCCAGCCTATACTCATATATTGAGCATTGGTGGATGGGGAAAATCACTACCACAAATGTCCCACAATTTACTTGCGTCCATGTTAAACTTTGTAATTCCAGATATTTTTACACATTCCTCTGCTAGAGTCCTGACCAAGATATTAAATCAAAAGATCGAAACAGATCAATTTTTTTCGTAACGTGAATTTCCTGTTCTAAATACTTGCATCATCATTACTGAATATTATTTGATTCATCTTGTCATGCAAATATAACAAGGTAGAACATTTATAAAACGCTATAAGAGCATTCCTAAGCGTAAATGCACAAGGTGTAATTTTCTGAAATTTTTGAATGACCAATATATATATGAATTTAGTGTTACAACACTTTCATGCTTTCTCTGTCTATGACCACGTAACTTCATATGAAGTTGGTTTAGTCATTTTCGGCATAACGCCTGTCAGTGCCTCTACGGGACATATTTCGAGCACAAACGATATTCTTCGCACAGGATATCAAATTTAGGTTTACTGTTAGCGAATCTCGACTTCATATTATTTTGGAAATTTAAGCCTTTTTATAATAACCATATTTAAATACTTTTATTTACACATTACCTATTAAAAGTTTTGTAACAGGTGGAATAATAGAGCGTTGTGATAGCTTATTTGTTAAGGAGCTAGCATCCGGAGTCAAGAGGCTACCAGGAATTCACTTCCTGGAAGCGAGAAGTTACTGATTTAGAATCCTCATTGCATTCAAAAGATTATATGCTTAATCATGAAATTCATTTAAGTAATCATTCACTTTTCATTTCCTTTCAGTCGACGTCTTGTGGAAATGATTCTACCGAACAGTTGCATGATAATCCAAAACGGATATATAAATATTAGTAATCAAACTGATATATGAATATAAGTAATATTATGCATCATATATTAGAATAATTTTGGTAAATCTAAAAATCATTATATTCAAAAATCAATAACAAATCACATATTACAGCATAACTGTACGCTGAAGATACCTCGGCGAGAGGCGAAACGCGTCCGGAAAATAAAAACAATATCCAACAGTTGTAATGGCGTATCATTAAACAACAAATACTAATTTACCAAGCAACTGTAGAAGAAAATGGCCTACAATAATCAAATATGTTATAATTCACTTTTGGAACATTTTCTGCTGAAAAAAAATTGATGTTATTTTTCTGATCTGCATAACTTTTCATTCCTAGAAAGTGTGTTCTATCTGCTTCAAACTCTCTTATTTGGTCTACAACATTTTCTGTGGCATTTCGGTAAATTATTTCAGCATTTATCACATATGAGCATTTAGCAATATATACATTGCAGTGTGAAGATCACCTCCCCACTCCAAGTTCGATTAATATTAAAATAACTTGGATAAAACTCTTGCGTCACTTGCGTATACTTATATTTTATTCAATTGCTGTACTAAAAGGATTAATTCAATGTGCAAAAGAGCTATAATTTAAAAAAAGTGGGTATTCGTTTATGTGAGCACTATGGAAGTGAGAACTATGAGGACAATGTTTTCCGAGCCGTCCTTTGTCGAGAAGACGGTCGGTTATCTGCACGGCGTCAATATGTCGCTGACAGACAAAAGGCTGAATTTGCCAAGATGCTTAGGCAGGTGCCAGCGAGGCGGTTTGGTGCTCCCAGGTACACGGCGGACCTCAACGGTAAATCCTCCCTCTCACGATAGCGTCACTCAGAGCGGCACACGCGGGAAGAGTGTGACTTGAGAGTTGAATCCCGTGAGCCAATCTCCTTGGTCCTTGCATCTAAATTCTGGACATTTGTGTTCCACATGTCCCCGAGATGCTGGCATGGCGGGGCGAGGATTCATTCTATTCTGGTTCGGCATTCTGGTCTGGTCTGTGGTTTCTGCATGCTGCGCTGGACACTGGCTCTGGACGCAGCCCTGGACACTTCTTCTGAGGCTGAGGAATACTATCTGGAAGCCAGGAGCGTTCGGTTTGCCGAATGTGGGAATGTTTCTCGCGAGCCGCGAGCCATCTCCTACCACGCCGCCAGCTGCCGCAGACTCAATTGGTAATGTGTTTAGCCATCGAAGCCTTAGCTTGTGCATATTAGGAAACTGTTAGGGACCCGTAAGCGACTTTAGACATCAATGCTCAAAGTTGATGAGTGAAACCCACGGAGCTAGCAAGCTCAAGTGTATAAATGCCTATTTTTTATAAAAGCATGTTTATCTGGAACCATATGTCTTCATTCAAAACTTCTTTTTCAAATGGTATCTAATAACCATTTATGGTGCTCGACGTATTAGCATCATAGCTCAAACTGAATTTAATTCTGTTGTTCTCGAAGTTATTATAATGCAGCTTGAATATTGTTTGTTCGTGTAATTTTTATATTGATTATTTAAGTTGGATTTAACGTAAAGTTCATGATTTGTTTGCTTGCATAATTGGCTAATTCTAGCCCTGGGCGTTGCTTTGCCACATATACAATGCTTGTATATGATGTTTAACGTTAAATTCGACCAGGTATGTAATTTCCAGCGATAAGTAATAAATATCTCATTGTGGTAATTTACCTGTGATCCTGGAAAATAATCAAAGTTCTTACAGTATATTAAAATTAAAGTACCTATAAATTCAACCCTTTCAATTGATGATACAAAAAGGGATGATAATTAAGATTTACTATGCTACTAAAGTTAAATTACATTACTGTAGGGAAGGTACACCCCCCACAATATATATAGTAAACAATGATATATTGCTCGAAAATCGAGCTATTTGGTTGTTTCAACAATTATGAGGGTTAAGAACAAATGTTATTCATAATTACTAGCTGGTGCCCACGACTTCATTCCTGTTGTAAAGAATTTTAATTGGTTGCTACCGACATGCTACCACCTTAGAGCACGATAGGAGACACGAGGATAATACCACACACGAACGCAAGTTACTTCCGCAGGATATTTATAGCTGCAGATTTAAATATAGGGACACACATGTCTGTGGACGAAATATGAAAATGCCCTCGGACAAGTAATTTCAGCCTTCATTTTTGACACACCCCCATGCAATTATCGGTATGCAACCACCATAGTGCACGATGGGTGACGTGGACTAGTACCACACACAAACACCAGTAATCGGCGCTAGTTAGTTATCGTTAGTAAAATTAGGAAAACAAACCCTTAGACGACAAATTTCAATCTCCATATCTCCCACACCCCCATACTTTCCAACATTTAACTACTACAATGGACGATAAGGGTATTGAAGCAACTACCACACACAAACACCAGTGGTCTGCGCTATTTAGCTGTAGCAGCAATGTGAAATATACGGACACAAATGTCTTTGGTCGAAATATAAGAATGTTTCTGATCGACCACTTTCAACCACCATATCTCCCACACTCCCACAGCTACCGACATTCTGCCAACGTTGTGCACGATCGGTGGCTCCATGCTAGTACCACACTCAAACACCAGAGGTCTGCTCTAGGTAGTTTCGGTATAAAAGTGAAATATAGGGACACACATGGCTTTGGACGAAATATGAAAGTGTCCCAGGTCGACAACTTTCAACAAGCTTATCTCCCACACCCGCATAGTTACCGACAAGCTACCACCGAGGGGCATGATGGGAAACTCCATGCTGCTACCACACACAAACAGCAATGGTCTGCACCAGATAGTAGTTGCTGCAGGGTCAAACACAAGTCTGTGTATATATAGAATACTGAATATATAGTATAATAATATATATAATTTTATATATATATATAATATTGAAAATTAATAAAACAAGAACGAAAGTCATGGTATGTGGTAAAGATAAAAACTCTAAAATTAAGATTATTGGAGAAACGTTGGAGGATGTACAAGAATTCTGTTACCTAGGGAGCAAAATCACAAAAGATGGAGAAGCAGGATAAGATAGAATGCAGGATTGCACAAGCAAAAATAGCGTTCAAAAAAAGAAACGAATTTTTACAACAAATAACATCAGCTGGACAACGAGGAAAAGACTGTTAAAAGCTTATATCTGAGGATTGCCCTGTATTGATGTGAAACCTGGACAGTCGGCACAGAAGAGAAAAGAAGATTAATTTCGTTTGAGCAATGGACCTACAAATGGATGTTAAAGATTAGCTGGAGGGACAAAATTACTAATGAAGAATTTTTTGAGAAGGCAGGAGAGTATAACTCTATATGGAAGAGTATAAAAACGCGGAGGACAATATTAAATTGGACATATCTTAAGACTTGAGAGCTTAGTAAAAACAATAATGCAGGGAATGGTAGAGGGAAAGAGATTCGAGGAAGACCACGTCTAAAATACATCCATCAGATGTTGGCTGCAGGAGATATAAAGAGGAGGGCAGGGAGTGGAGCTGAATGGAAGACCGCCGCAGACCAATCCCAGGATAGACTTTCGTAGAAGAAGAATATATTTATTACTAACAAAACAATTTTGTGTAATTGATTAAACTGAGTTCTATTAAAAACTAATTTAATCTATTACTTATAAATTGTGCTATTGATGTAACTAGACGATTCTGCAATAAAGTACGTATTTTGTGTGCCTCCAAACAAAGATTGTAAATGTATTAGCAATAACAATTGAATTGGTTCCACTATTTCTGTAACACAAACAGAGTTGATTGCTTAGAATTTTCACTGCCACTATATGAATGATTTCGTTTGAGTTACCCTAATCTATTCGTTATGTAACAGTTTCTTCTTAAACTAAACCATTTTTGATCTTAAATTCGCTATCCATTAAATCAGGTCACCATGATGCAGATTAAACTGATCTGACAAATCGTATTTTGTTTGATTTCAAGAACTTGCTTTTTCCGAAAACAATTATCTAAAGGTAAATCTTCTAATGTGTCAAAAAATAAAAATAAAAATAAAAAACTTTATCCGCTTCGTTGAGTTTTCATTATTCTTCTTGTTCTTTACCAAATATTCCCAAAGTTTTGGGGTCAACTGTCTTGATGAGTATTACTTTTCGTTGGCATTGCCGAATTTGGAGTTCTGGTTCACAGCTGTAGTCGGATGAACCTATACAATTTTAATACTTTAAAGTACTCACAATTGCGATCAACTTGGTCGCATGTTATAAATCTCGATACCAGAGTCCGAGTTCAGTCAACCTAATGGTATCCGCAGCCTTCCCAAACAGTTCACAAGATAGGCCTTACCCGAATAACAGAACGCTGGAAGTTGGGTGAGTGGAGCGCTTGTCACAGCCACATTGTATCCTGCTGAGAACCGTAAGTCAGAAGTTGCGAGCTGTATGGTCAAACAGAATGCTAGCCTCACCTCCGGACATTGACTTCAAGTGGCTGAGGAGTTTTAAAACGGGGAACGCTTGAGATTCGCGAACTGTATTTATTTTTCCAGAGAGCGAAGATTGCCTGTTGATGGATAAACTAATGAACGATCCTAAACATGTCATATGACTTAAAGTTCTGTGACTGAGCGTGGTGGTGTAACAGATAGCGTTCTGACCTCGCATTCGGGAGGACGGCGGTTCGAATCCCCGTCCGGGCATCCAGATTTGGGTTTTCCATGGTTTCCCAAATCACTCCAGGCAAATGCCGGGATGCTTCCTTCAAAAGGCCATGGCCGAATTCCTTCCCATTCCTTGCCCCCATCCTTTCCCGTCTCTAAAGACCTCGCTGTTGAAGAGACGTAAAACAATTAAAAAAAAAGTTCTTTGAATTTTTCTACCCATGTCACCGATAGCTGCCGAGGGGAAGTTCCTTAGTGAAAATGGAGGCAGTAAGAGGGACAAGCTGCAAGATCAACAGGGAGACCGGATCTTACATTGCTGGCTAGCGAGGAGGACAGGAGCCTTCTGGTCAGCACGAATATAAACTGGTGTACTTAACCATACTTGCAACTCAGCTTTCTCATTTTATTTCTGCGCAAGCATTTCCAAGTGAGTGTAAACACCTACTCAATCACAACAGCCTTCGCAGGTGCCAGTCATCTCATCATGATATGGTAACTGATTCCTACGATCAGTCTGTGTCAGTCGCGTAGGTTAACAAAGACCACTGTACAAAAAATATTTTGGGCCCTCAGGCCAAATGGGAGAGTTTGGGGGTCCCCTGAGCTGAGCTTGGGAGCCCCCTGTGCTGCGCATGGGGCCCCCTGTGCTGCGCTTGGGGGATCTCTGTGCTGCGCTTGGAGGCCCCGGTGCACTGCACCACCTAGCCCCCCGATAGCTATGCCAATGGTCTGCGTACGTTCTGTTCATTCAGCTAATACCCTCAACAACATTGGTAAAGAGACTTATACTGTTAGGAGCCTCTCTCCGAGCATTGAATGAGCTAACATTTTAAACCTGATATGGACCTTGTGGTTTTTTTTTTTTTTTTTTTTTTTTTTTTTTTTTTTTTTTTTTTTTTGTCGTTAGTCTTTGTTTCGATTGGTTTGATGCAATCCTCCATCCTTTCCTATCCTGTGCTAACCTTTTCATTTCTACATACCCATTACTGCCCACGTCCTCAATTATCTGCTTCATATATTCTAATCTCTGTCTTCCTCTACAGTTCTTACCTTCGACTGTTCCCTTCACTAACGAATTAACAAATCCAGCATGTCTCAAAATATGACCTACCAGCCTGTCTCTTCTTTCCGTAAGCTTCTTCCACAAACTTCTTTTCTCACCCATCATTTCCAAAACTCGTTCATTTCTTACTTTGTCTGTCCACTTAATTTTCAGCATTCTTCTGTAGTACCACATTTCAAATGTTTCAATTTTCATTATTTCCAGTATTCCTAAAGTCCATGTTTCGCTACCATAAAGTGCTGTGCTACACACAAAGGGTTTTAAAAAGTTCTTTCTAATTCCGAGATCAATATTTGAAACTAAAAGGTTTCTCTTTTTCATGAAGTCTCTTTTTGCTAGTGCTATTCTGCTTTTAACATCATTCCTGCTTCGGCCATCGGTTGTAATTTTACTTCCCAAGTAACAGAATCCACTTACTTCTCCTATTGCATCCGATCCTATTTTTATATTTAATCTACCATTATTGGTATCATTTCTGCTACATTACATCCCTTTTCTCTTGCTTTGATTTATATTCAGTCCAAAATCCTCCTTCAGCATTTTATTCATGCCATTCAGTAACTTCTCAATATCCTCAACCCTCTCTGCTAACAAGACAATGTCATCAGCAAATCGTAGGAAATTCGATTTTTTCTCCATGAAAACTTATGCCACATGGAAATTTTTCTTTGACTTTCTTCATTGCTTCCTCTACATACAAGTTGAATATTAACGGGGATACACTACAACCTTGTCTCACACCCTTTTTAACTGTTGCATGTCTCTCGTGATTCTCTACTTTTATTATAGCCATTTGATTCTTATATAGTTTATAGAGTATTCTTCTATCCCTATACTTTAGACAACATTTTGAACATCTTGTCCCACCTAACATTATCAAAAGCTTTATCTAAATCAACAAATGCCATGAAAGTATCTTTCTTGTTCTTGATCCGCCCTTCAAGTATTAATCTTAAAGACAGAATTGCTTCCTTTGTTCCGCGATTTTTCCTAAACCCAAACTGATCTTCACCTACTATTTCTTCTACTACCCTTTCCATTCTTCTGTATATTATTCTGGTCAGTAATTTTGAAGAATGTGATGTTAGACTAATGGTGCGATAATTCTCACATTTGTCGGCTTGTGCTTTCTTTGGAAGTGTGAAGATGATATTTTTATTAAAATCGGTTTGAATTTCTCCTGTTTCATAACTTTTTGGTATCAGCTTGAATAATCTTTCGATTCCTTCCTCTCCTAGGGATTTAAGAAGTTATGCAGGGATCTCATCAATTCCAACTGCCTAATTTGCTTTCAAGTCATTCAGAGCTTTATTAAATTCTGTCCTCAAAACAGGATCTCCTAAGTCATCAATGTCGACATCACCTTTTTTTTCCATTACACTATTGTTCAAGTCATTCTTTCCATCGGTTAGCTCTATCTTCTGAGCTTAAAAGAGGTTTCCCATCGGCAGTATTACTGTTCACACCTCTTTTCTTCATTTCTCCAAAATTCTGTTTGATCTTTCTGTAGGCAACATTTACTTTACCTACGACCATTTCTTTTCTACTTCTTCGCACTTTGCTTGCAGCCATTTTTCTTTTGGTATTTTGCGTTTCCTATTTATTTGAGTTCTAAATTGCCTGTATTTTTCTCTTCCAGCTTCATCCTGAGCATTTTTGTACCTTCTCCTCTGATCCATCAGCTCCAAACTTTCTTCTGTGATCCAAGGATTTCGGACAGCTTGTTCCCTAAAGCCTAATGTTTCTTTACCAGCTTTCATTATTTCGGTCTTTAATGCATTCCATTTGTCCTCCTTTGAGCTCCTTTCAGAGTTACTTCTTTGACCTAAGTCTACCATGTCTGCAAATTTGTCTCTCGTGCTAGAGTGTTTCAATTTATTCACTTCCAGTCTGTTCTGCTTATACTGCTTCCTTATTCGCTTAAATTTCAACCTGTTCTCCATTATTATCAAATTATGGTCAGATACTATGTCTGCTGCTGGGTACGCTTTACAGTCTAGAACTTGATTCCTGAATCTCTGTTTGACCATGATATAATCTAGCTGATATCTGCCTGTATCCCCAGGACGTTTCCAGGTGTATATTCTTCTTGTATGGTTCTTATGACTTTAAATCATTTAAGTTTGTGAACATAAACTTTGGAGCATTCTGATGCCTCTTGTTTCTCGATTATCTAATCATTTTAAATTAACACCATTTATGATGATTATTCGTTTTAATTTGATGGATCACTTGGGGGAAAATCTGAAACAACATGTAGTATTTTCGATGCATTATTTCTTGTCAATGTATGGTGTTCTTCTAATTTTTATTATTTGCCGACTCATTGTAAAACGAAGCTTTGCTTTGTTGAATCTTTGGTAATTTCTGTATTCATATTAGCTGTTAATGAACCCCAGTCTGTACGTGTTATGAGTAATCGATAAAACTTATGTCGGTTTCAGTATTAAAAATCAATTGTCATTGTCTCCCTTTTTCCTTGCTTAAAACTATTTGACAATCATAACAGATATAAAATAATAAATATGCAAATTGAAATCTACCATGCTTAATTTCATAATTAATACTGACACAATGGGAAATCGAATTTATTAAATTCATAATTACTAACTCTAACAATAACGACTGTCTGACCCTATCCACTACAACGCCAAGCATTTTATAGCTAATAGCAGTTCGTACTACGTATTAAAAACAAAATTGAAGTGTTGCTATGTTCAGCGTGTGATAATTGTACTTGTTATTTGTGTAATTTCTAGCTGACGAGGCGGGAATTGCGTACCATGGCGGCATTCGCCTTGATGGTTGGGGAGGCCTGGGCTCGTGCCCGTTCCGTTGAACCTCCCTCGTCGGAGCACTCAGACACCCTGGCGACTTTGAGTTTCCATTTTTAATTTGCGTAATTATGCAGCCTATTTTCTTCCTCGTATATGTAACAGCAGTTCTAATCACAGTGGTGTCTACTGCGCGGGAGAAAATGTGGTTTACCATTGAAAATTAAGCACATCTTTACCGTGCTGATTTTAGTACACGACTGATGACTTAAATGATAGTTTCATATTAAATTATGATTTCTATTTTAAAAGAAACATAGTAATCAGTGGAATCTCGGAAACTTTTAATTTTCTTCCCAGAAGGAATGTTTAGGCAATACAAATTAGCTTAAAATTTACATCCAATGCTTTTAGGTATAAGTTTGCCGGTACATTTTTAGCGACCTACCACTTCGATCTTAAGCATACCATATTAATAAGTGTTCAAATGTGGAACAGAAACCTGAAGAGCATGTAATATGTAGGGGGCAGGTAAGTTTAAAAGCAATTTAAACAAAGAATCCCTATGATAGCAAACTTATTCTCCTAGGATGTTAACCGAATGCGGATGACCGTCATTCAAAGATGAATCATTTTCAAATACTTTCAATCGCATAACGTAAAAAAATATTTACCCGGATCTCGACCACCAAAATGGATCAAGTAGCTTGCCTATCATTTCGAGGTCACCAAATTTAACGCTCCGTTCCGAGGGCCGAATTAGCGTGAAGGGTTTTGTATGATATCATCCCATTCGCTATGATTAAAACTATGCATTTTTGATTTACCTGAATTCCATCTGTGCAAATTGTCAGGTCTCGATGCCTAGCAATGTGACATTCCAATCTATTCTCCCAGATAAATAGTGAGGGGAGCATTGCGTTCAGTTTAAAATTTACTTACGTTTGAATTCACAGACGGACTACAATTGAGATCGTAGCAACATCTTGACTTCGACAGTAATCTGTTGAAAATATTGTTGCCTACAATAACTTTTTTTTTTTCATTAACTATTGTATGGAAGATTTTACATGTTATCAGAATATTTTTCCTGTAGTACAGCCACTTCCCAGGTCTGCCGTAATCACAGGCCCTATGGAATCTTTTTTCTGTTTTCAAATATGTAGAATCTACCTAGCCGTGATGCACGATAAAATTTTACATATTTTGTAAAAGCGTGTACCATTATAAGGGTATATAGTGTTCCGTATCGATCTCAGGTTTCTGCACAGAATCTGATTGTGGTATTTCGCAACAATGGAGTCCCTGTCCACTACACTCCTCAGGTTGGTGGCAGATGTTGCAGGCTCCAGTGAACCTCAACATAAAAGATTAGCTTATCATCCTGCGTTCGCTGTATCTTCTCTGTTCCTTGATATTCAAATTGAAAGAGGTAAAGCTATTCGACCGAAATCATCACTGCCCGCTGCGGGAAAATATCTCATCTGTTATGGCACTAGCACTGCCAAAACAGATATCACTGTATAAGGTGGAAAAAGTTTTAGTATTAGTTCACGAAGGTATTCTCCACCTTGCAGTTATTTAAAGAATCTTCGAACCGCTTCAATATCTGATTTTCGAGGGTAGATACAACATGCTTCCGACCTTCCTGTTTGGTTTGTTCCTTCATGTACCAATTTAACAATTATTAGCACCTCCCGAGAATTCTAAACCAATTAATTGCAAACTTATGGGGCTAACAGTTGGATTGCGGCTTAAATAGTCGCTAACTGTATTATCTGATTCTTGCAGTATACAATTTCTTACTCGAAATTTTTTATATATGATGCCAAATACAGTAGCTCAAATACTCTACAACTTACTGAGCGGAGGAATGATAGCGCTTCATGGTCTGTCTGCAAATACGTTCTACTCAATACTAGGCTGCCTTGAAATTTTGCTACTGAGAATTAAACAGTCACTTTCGGTTAGTAAGATGTCCACATGCGTATAACTCTATTTCAGAATATTATGTGTGACAAAGTTAAAAGAAAATGCCATTCGTTTTCTTGTTAAGGGCGGTGGTCAGCGAGTATAAAAAGGCATTTATAATTTTTCAAACTACGATTTCATACACGTATAGAGAACAAACAATACTTGCAAATATAACTGATTGTGTACTATTAAAATTAGCATAGTTGTTCCTGTTAGATGGTTCATATGGAGTATAGCGCCCACTAATTGGAATAGTACATTCATTTTGTCATAAGACTCATTTGAACTACCCAAACCATCACTTCTTGTATATTTATTAATGTCCGTAATAGCCATTTACATTGCGGTTTGATGATTCTACTGCCAACTAGTGGAAAACCAAAACAATCCGTTTAGTGCAATGGCGAACGATGAGGTCAGCAGCGGATACAACAGCCCGGAATGTTGACGCCCCGCTAAGCAGCAAAGTGGAACTTTACAAATATAATGCCAGCTAAAAGCAAAAAGATTTATGTTAAATTATGCTTTCTAATAATAACAATCCACTTAGAGCAGAATAAGTGGTGTGGTAAAATGTTAGAAGTATACTGAACATGCGTCTTGCGATTGTTTCCTCCCGACTGGCTTTGCTGCATCAGGTTCGAAGCCATTACATTATTCGTCTAGTTATGATATTAAGATCTGTTACTCAGATGTACTAAATGAACGAACTAAAGATGGTTTCATCTGTTGTGATTACTATACTAGTGTAAGCCCGTGGACGTTTTTTGCGTATCGTCTCGGGTCTAGAATAGTTCCAGTTATTAGGGTCAAAGATTATGACTGGTTGATCTGATCTGGCCAAATATAAGCTAGTCCTGTGTTTCATCCTTAGGATCAATAAAAGCTCTCGAACTTAGAGAACTCAGAAGTATTAATACACTCAGGTATAGAACACTGACAGGGCCGATCGCGCTCTCGTATGATTGTATGATTCGAACTTTCTTAAATACAAACTTCACTCGTATTTGGCCCTTAAAGTTCACTATGCAAACTTTAAAAATCCCTGTTTGCTTCTAAAACATCACGTTGTTTTTGTTGATACTGGACAAACATTCATAATGTAATCAATCGCCATAGTGTTTACAAAGACCAGAGATGTTAATACATATTTCATATTATTAAACAGCTGAGCCAGTCCGAAGAAATAAATTGTCAGAATACTCCATTAGGTAACATATTTGGTCTGACGTCTAAATAACGTAATAACTCACATACAGCGACCATGAACAAAGACAATCAACGAAAGTGGTCAGTAAAATACGTAAAAAGCAAATAACCTGTAATTTACAAATTTTGGTCAAGGAGCAACATTAGTGAAAGTTTTAATTAAATTGAATTTTAGCCTAGGCAGGAATGACAATTGGTATTCGTGGTTACAGCAGATACCATGAGTGATTTAATTTTTTAACGTATTTTTTAATGAATGTATTATGGCAATTAATTTTGTTGCAGCTGCTTAGCTATTAAATTGTGGACATCATCTCGAATTACTTCTAATAATATCTCTGGTCGCTGTTAATTTGCAAGTGAACGCTGGCACGTGACACCATCTATCAGCCAATAGCTATTGATGTGAGTAATTGAGCTTAAGGAATTATATAGTAGATCAGTTTAATTCGGTTGTTAATTTTATAAGTTTATGTGCCAGTAATAGTTTAAGTCATCATTTTATCAATATTCGGTTTGAGGTATTCCAGAGACAGCCATAGAGTGTATACCCAATAAAATAGCAAAGGTCATTTTGATTACCATATGAAAGAAACCAAAGTAGTTGGAGCACCGCCGTTACCTTGATCGTGCTGCAGAAGGTGAATATGCCTTCGATCTGCACCAAGCCTATATCGTTGACTGGCGGACGGCCGCCGAATTGTGGATGGAACTTTTTTGAGAGCAAGTGGAAGACAACGCCACCCTCTCCGACCTTGTGTGAGCCTACCCGCGCCGTCAGGGTTTGGATCTGGACGTGCTTGATGCAGTGTGCCGCAGTGAGCACCCACGAGGTGGTCAGGATGGCGCCACCGCAGTGCAGCGCCAGGCGGTGCTCCAGCGCCACCTGCAAAGCACAGGCACAGTCCACTACCCACGAGGTGGTCAGGATGGCGCCGCCACAGTGCAGCGCCAGGCGGTGCTCCAGCGCCACCTGCAAAGCACAGGCACAGTCCACTACCCACGAGGTGGTCAGGATGGCGCCGCCGCAGTGCAGCGCCAGGCGGTGCTCCAGCGCCACATGCAAAGCACAGGCACAGTCCACTACCCACGAGGTGGTCAGGATGGCGCCGCCGCAGTGCAGCGCCAGGCGGTGCTCCAGCGCCACCTGCAAAGCACAGGCACAGTCCACTACCCACGAGGTGGTCAGGATGGCGCCGCCGCAGTGCAGCACCAGGCGGTGCTCCAGCGCCACCTGCAAAGCACAGGCACAGTCCACTATCCACACCCACCACGACTACAGGAGAGCGAGTGGTCCCCTGTAAAGCAGAACTCTAAACTGCGAGTACCTCAAGCTGCCACGTGCTAGCTACGCAAGTTTGACAACTCTAAGAAGACATCGACCTCATACAAAATTGCGGAATGTGGGAAATATGTACGTTTCACTCACGTCTACCACCTAATTGAAATGCAAGCACCACGTAGTATGAAACTACGACATAACTTTACCATTATTTTTGAAAATATTGTTATATTTTTATTTTAAATGTTTAATGCTAATAATAAAAATAATATTACAATTATTATCTTCTCCAGGGAACACCACCTTTCCTTTGATGACTATGCCGGCGGTGGTATAACTGTAGTGGACATATTTTAATTATTGTTGATTTTTTATTGAACTTCGCCAATTCTGATCCTCGGTGGCGTCCTTGCGATAAAACGCTGGTTCACCGAACGGAAACTGCCAGCCCTCAGCTCAGCAAATACTCCGCGCGCGTCTGAAATCGCACACGCTGCTTGAGTTCACCTTGTAGTTAACGACTTGTAATTTTTCTCTGTTATATCTGATCTTCGGAAGCGGCAAGCACTGGCTCAGATCGTCTATCTATCGACTGGACGATTGTCGCTAGTACCTGTCAATTCTCGTTCGACTATCTGTCTTAGAATGTTTTCTATTACAGAAACTTAGCCTTTGCTCACATTACGTGGCGTAGATACCTTAGATTTATTTTAACTTGCAACTGAACCATTAAGTATGTTGCAACATATAGCGGGCTTCAGTATTTCATTCGGCTAGAGTATAAGAAACCCGTATGATTCTCCGATCGCATGCAGCCAAAAGTTTACGTGTCAGAAATAACAGAAGATGAATCCACTACAGAGAAATTTTTGAAGAGTTAACATGGATGAAAATTTGAGTGGCCGTTTTAAGAGATACAAATTAAAAGACAGTAAGGTGACAGGTCAGTACATCGATTTTTATAGTGCCGTAACTAGAAGTGTTCAGTTAAGAGGGGTGTAGTGATAATAATACACAAAAAAAATTGAAATGAATAAAAGGATGTGAAGAAATAGTTGAGAAGACAATATCTTTACAAGTGAATAGAAATGGTCATGAAATTGTAACAGTTGAGGTGAATGCACCCACAGATGAAAGGGATAATAAAATCAAGGATTATTTTTATTAAAATTTGATTAAAGTTCTGGATGTTAACCCACGGAAAATATATATATTCAAATGACACACATCACAGCCGTGTACAATTACATTAAGTGGCAGCCACGGAAGTTTGTGAACGGATTTGTGAGCTGTGGCTGGCTGCCAGGCAGGTATAGTGCGCGTCACGAACGATGGCGTCCCAGTTTAGGGAGCGTATGCGCATGTACGTCATCACTCTGCCAGTAGCCAATCACATTCAGTAACAATCCAGAGCCTGTCGTGTTAACACGAGTGTTGAATGCTATATGTTTGTGAATTGTACAGTTGTAATCAGTGAGCATTGCAATAATTCCTATTCTAAATAATGGAAGATGAACAACATAAGCGTAAGGTTCTACATAGTCAAAGCAAAATGCAAGATTTGAAAGTATATAAGCATTTTAAGCACGAAGCAGACGCGAGAGGGGGTCGATCTGCGACGTTGCCAAAACTCAAGAGAGAACTGCTAAAGCGTGTGATACTAGCCACAGAACTGTAATGCCAATAGTCAAACGCGGTAACGTCGCATATTCTATGTCAACCCTATTTTTTTCTCTCTCTGCGCGACCAGCCATCGTTCGTGACGCGCACTATAGTTGTTATCGAAGGACGCGCAAAGAATGCAGCTACCCCCAACCCTCAAACCTGCTGTACCGTTAAGCGGGAGGGGTGGCAGGACCCAGCTGTAGGTAGGTCCGTGGTGGTGCTTCTTGTGAAAGTGGTCAGCTCAGCTCGCGGTGGCGCTGTACGGACGTAGAGTAGCCGCCTCAAGTAGCCTGGACGGGAAATGGTCGACGCGATTTGGAGACGAACCTGTTCCTTGGAGATTCTGACTGGAAACCTCATCCAGACGGGAACGAACTCACACTCACACTCGCGAATGATATTCGAACGTCCGTCCTGGCTCCAACCGAGGGTTCTAGGGCAAAACCGCGACGGACAAAACCGCGAACGGACAAAACAGCGAACGGACAAAGCCGCGAAAGGACAAAACCGCGAATACAGTAAAACCAGGAATACATAAAACCACAAGAGTTCGTAGATTCTTAGCGTTACCCAGGGTGCACCACGAGGAGGTGATCTACGTAACACCCCATTATTTTTTTTATTTAAAAAAATTACACAAAAGCATGATTATGGAAATTAAATATACAATATAGATGGATTTTACGAAATATACATCAATAAACCATTAATAAGTTAATATAAATTGTAACAAAATACACAAGCACACTATCTAATAATCGAAATTATGAACTATACCAGAAAGAAATTTCTGTGCATCGCTACAATCATATTCACTAACTAAACTGAAAATCGACTTGGTGACTCTCGCATATGTCATTTTCTGTATTTTTCTATCTCCCCTTCCATATTGCACCAATTTAACCTCCGTCAGATTTTGCTGCTTCTTGAAAGCTTCTATGAGTTTCCAAATTGTAGGATGGCTTGATCCAAGTAATAACCGAAAAGCATTGTGCCAACCTTCGACGGAGTTGTTGGTTCTCTCTAACGAATTTTTAACATTCTGGTTTTGGTTCCAAATTTCGATTGGAAATAGTGGTTCTCGTCGTCGATTTCCTCAAAGAATACGTCCAATCCACGTATCATCAATGTAATCCAAAAGTGGAGAGAATTCCTCGTCTGCAAACTCCCTATCACAGAGTTCTTCATAAACAGAGATGACTTCTGAAACAGGAAGAAAGGCAATTGCTGCAAGTTTTTTATCTTTGTTTGAAACGTGATGTCTTCTTTGTCATTGTACTTTTCTTGAAATCCCGGTATTTCCTGAATTTTTCGCCAAATGCACTGTTTAAAATGGAAGAATCATCCAGTAAGTTTTACTCCAGGAAAAGCTTTTGCGAAAGCGTTAATTGCAGCTTTTTTGAAATCCAGCATTATCATTTGCAGATTCGATCCAATTTGCGGCTCTATTTCTTGTAAAATTCTTATAAGTCTTCTATATGTCTCCTCACTTTTGTTTGGAAGTAAAGCGAAAATCGATGGTAGTGAGGCATCTTCTTTAAATCCGTGAATAGTATAAAGCTGGCTGAAAATAAGTGGACAAACAGAGAACGTCCCATCGACAAAAATTGCATTTGATTCTTTCAGAGTTTCAAGGGTTTTTTTTCGTTCCAAAAATTAATATACGATCCTCTCTTGGACCACTGTCGTGCAAAAGAAAAATTTCACCGTTTATTTTTGTATATTCTTCAGGAATTTGAAGTTCTGTTCTTGATAATGGATTCGGTGGTACTCCTCCAGATTTTTGTCTTTCTCTTCTAATTTCTCTTGCAAGTGAATCGGTGGACGGTAGTGCTACAGAAACTTCATCGGGCATCCCTGCAAATACTGATGCAAGAACAGTTTGGGGTGCCTCTAATGTGGTTGTAGCCTTTTTCACCATTTCAAGTCGAACCTCTTTTGCTTTTCTTTTCGCTGGTTTAGCAGAATGATTGTGTAATCCATTCGTTTCTGCAACGTTTGATTGATTTTCCAATGTAACTCTTGCTGGGCATCTTGTACTGTCATAACTGGTGCATCGCCAATATTTTGGAAGACGGTCGAGATTTACTTCTTTCCTTTCTTGCCTAAATGTATATCCCTTATAAACG
The DNA here is from genome assembly GCA_031002005.1 of Vandiemenella viatica. NCBI lineage: Eukaryota > Metazoa > Arthropoda > Insecta > Orthoptera > Morabidae > Vandiemenella > Vandiemenella viatica. The sequence continues at coordinate 9,714,577 of JARYHS010008074.1, read as the reverse complement.
AGGTGATTTCCCCCTTTGTTATTTTTTACAAACATGAGAGCCATTATTCAGGAAGATACACAATCTCTTCGGTTAACTGACCACCACAGAATGCTTGGATCTGCCATACCGGCCTTGCCTCGGAAAAGCCCGAACGTCTCCGGGTTTTGACTTTGGCTGCCGAATTTTCCATTTGGATGCGGGGATTTCTCCTGCGACGGCAACAAAAGATCGTCCAGGCAAATTATTCGCTCGACTTGAGAAGGGTCAGTTAGTCCGAACCTACCGGAGATAAGCGGGTCTTCCCACTCACTCCATTGTGAAGGCCATTGTCACTCTGCGATCCACCAATCATTTAAAACTGCGTTAGGATAATATTTTGATGCATAAGAGATCAAACAGTGAGGGGATAACTCGTTGATTATAAATTACATATACACAAAATAAATTACAGTACCGTACTCCATAATAATGTAACCCTAGCTGCGATCCCCAAATCGTTTAAAAACTGCGTTAGGAGAATATTTTGGAGCATAAGAGATCAAACAGTAAACTGCGTTAGGATAATATTTTGGAGCATAAGAGATCAAACAGTGAGGGTATAACTCGTAGATTTGTCCGTTTCGCGGTTTTGTCCGTTTCGCGGTTTTGTCCGTTTCGCTGTTTTGTCCGTTCGCGGTTTTGTCCGTTCGCGGTTCTGTCTGCGCGGTTTTGTCCTCGCGGTTTTGTCACTTCGCGTTTTTGTCCGGATTCGCTACCACAATTACCGAAATTCGGCCGATGTTGTGATCGAAATGTGACTCTGTGTTACTACCACACACAAACGCCAGTGATCTGCGATAGATAGTTTTCGATAAAAAGTGATACACCATGACACATGCGTCTTTGGCAGAAATATGAAATTGCCGCAGGTCAACCACTTTCAACCCCCTTTTTTCTCCCACACCCCCATAGATACCGACATCTAACAACCATAGTGCATGACAGGAGACACGATTCTACTGCCACACACAAACACCATTGGTCTATGCTATGTAGTTGTGGCAGGAAAGAGAAGTATAAGAAGACACAAATTTTTGGTCGAAATATGAAAACGCTCTACATAGGCCAACTTTAATCATCATATCCCTCACATTACCACAGCTATCGACATTCGGACAACGTTGTGCACGACAGGAAACTCCATTCTACTTCCACGCACAAAGACCAGTGATCTGTGCTTGATAGTGGTGGCTGAAAAGTGAAATGTATGAAAACACACGTCTATGAATCAACTGGAGTTAGGGAACAATGAAGAGTGGTCCGTCATGCACAACATCTCTCCCTTTGCTGCATTTTCCTCGTCGTTGGTAACGACCGCATGAATATTTACTTCATGCTTCCGATGATGTTATCTCTGACAACATACCTGAAATGGACGATCCTGGATGTCTATTGGCTGACCTCCAGAGATTTTGAAGACATCTCCGTCCACGAATATTAACATCGCCTCAGCCAATACCAGCGCAATTACCTTGCGCATCTTGATCAAGAACCAACTGCAATCAGAAAACATCGGTTTATGAAAATTATCTTAATTTGAAAGGTCTCGTCCAGTTACTATACTAATAAAGCTGAAAATTTAACATGAATTTTAACAACGAATGAATTGCGGTGAGCTCATAATGTTGACACAATACGTTCACTAGACAACAGGCAAGGATGAATTCTTCTTACCTTCTTACTCTACGCCAGCAGCAAGTGTCAAGAATATACTAGGACACAATCTAAGCAAATAAATGGAATTGAACATGATTTTTGTTTTTTATAGATTGCCCCGATTGGTGCTTTCCTGAAAAAATAGATTGTATGTGCATCAGTAAATAAAGTTCGAAGTATACATAATGTAAAGTAATAATTCTGTTTGTGAGGAAATGTCAGAAAATAAATGAATAGGCTGCCAAGACATTTCATAGGTAATGGTCAGATATTTGACTCTGCTCAAGGTACTACTATAATTTGACCACAGTTCGGAAATGGGTGTTCATTATAGGGTTACTTCAGTGTATCAATAATTGGCTGGTACCCAATTATATATTTTTTAACACTTTGCAGGGTAATGTGATACACAATTTACACCACGCTCATATGTATCTCAATGAACTAAATCGCTCCTGTAACTTACTAAACCTTTGTATACAACTATGAAGATAGCTCTATAAGCTGTCGTTGTATAACCATGCGACTATCCAGAATTGAAACACATCCGTCACACAAAAAACGAAATACATTTAAGAACATTCATTTTATAAACTGGGACAATGATTAAATTTTGGCAATAAGAGTATAATACAAACATCAATTCCATTTACTTCTATATTTTTAACACGTTTATGAGTACAAATACACGAAAAAAAATGTCGTACACGTTTAAGAAGTAGAACACCACAAAATATTTGTTGCTGTTAAGATTGTCTTCATCAATGTAAAATAACTAGCAGTTTATGGTAAAAATCATTATTTGCACAATATTAAAATATTTATCAAATGTACACCACGTAACACATTTTTAAATTACTTTGGCGGTAAGCTCGTCAGTATGGTTGCCGAACATGTTGGACTTTTAATTCTGATCTTAAATCGGTTTATAAATATACAAACGGTGGAAAAACGAAAACAGGAATAAAAAATTATAATTATATTTGACATGACATTGCGACACAACGATTAAAAAACCGAATAATGGTTTCTGGATATGTTTTAACATATCAGAACTGACTTTCCCTTCCCTAAAACTGAGAATATCTGCTCCTAAAGCACTCAACATGTTTCAAAAACAGAGCTTACCGTTCCATTTACCGTGATAAATACGGGTAATGGGTTCGTTTGCAAATAAATCTTCACTGAGGTTTGTTTGGATTTTTCTTTTACAAGTATTAGAGACGATGGCCCTAGATCTCCAATGGAACATATGTTGAAAATGAAGTATATTTTTTATATGCTACGTCTTTTGAGTAAGCGATTAAAATTATTTTTTTTTAGTCAGTATGATGTAATGTTACGAGTTTGCAGATGACCTTGTGTAACTGTTAACATTCTTCTCCATGTAATACGGGATAGATAGCATATAGACATGCATATCAAAAATTTTCGTTCACACGTTTATGCTAAAAGTTTCAGTTGACTTAATACATCGGTATTAGGAATAACGTCAACGTTGTTTTTCAAATCATACAAAATACAATGGTGTCTGAACATAAATTTCGTCAAAATACGTTTCGCCCAAACATTTCTTTGTGTTTCTGAACTGAAAGATTGTAATAGGATTTGCTTAAATTTTACTTGGAGGTATTTGGGACATAGAAGTTAGAAGTTTCAGGAATAAAATTGCATTTCATGGGAGTATCTTAACTAATTGCAACAATAAACTTTCATTTACTCTATCACTACTGTAAGAAATAACGGCATTGCCTTTATTTATATATATATATATATATATATACAAACTTTTTTATCTCTAAATACCACTCGAGGCGATCTACTATCTAATCGAAAGAAATATTCAGGCCAGCATACATTTTATATCGCAAAACATAAAAAAAATAAAAAAAATATTCTAGAGCAATATTCGCCAAATGAAAACTACTTAATAATTCCAATACATTGCAAAACAGCAGTAAATAATTGTGGAGGGATAGACTCAGGCCACAATTCTGACTCATCTCAATCATTGCCTGACTGCCAAAATTCAGTTATAATACATAATTTTTTAAAACTATTTCGCTTAAAACTGTTAAGCTGTTCAAAAATCGGCTTTAATTAATGATTGAAATATTTTAATGAAGTATTGGTATTACTGAAGGTTAAATATAAATAGTTTTAGTATTTAAATCTGTGCGCCTAACATTCATAGCAACATGAAGCGGAACGGCCACCATTTCCTTCCATCTCTCATACCTGACGATATGGATTCTTCTTTCTTCTAAAAGTACTTACGTGTCGGAATTCAAAGTTTGTTAAGACGTAACTGCGAAACCAATGTCTGTTTAAAGTTGCGCACTTCTCATTAGTTTAAAATCTTGAACAACTTATTATGGAAAGAGCAAATACATGACAACGCTACAAAACGTACATTAAAAATTTATATACCACATTATGAATTATCTGCTCCTAGGTCACATACAATGAAATTACTCAGATATTGTTTTAAGTATATTACATTCTCAACGTCTGAAAATGATTCTAATTTATTTTTAATTAGCTACTCATCATTTTATATTGCTGCTGTAATTACGGAAGACAATAGCTCTTTCTCGTTTATCAAGTTTTTCTCTACTTATATTTAATTCGAAGTAATCATTCTAGTCGGAATGAATTAACGTATATTAATAACTAGCAGTTACCCGCGACTTCGTCCGCGTTGAAGAGTGTTATAAGTAATATGATTTTCTTGAGAGGTCTGGTTGCTCAGTGGTCAGGGCGTCCAGCTGGAGATGGAAAAGTCCCCAGCTTGAATCCCAGTCTCGCAGAGGATTTTCATAGGTCCTTAGCTCGACCTTCACCTCTGGCACAGGTTGTTGTGTGATGTGAAGTGCGCCAGAATGCTCACGTGGTTCTGATTCCACGTTGAACTGTGGATCATTTATGTCCGGTAGGATTACTGGGTTAGGTTAAGGGGCTATGAAAGAGGCTGATTGCGTAGACGTAATTAAGCCTTGTCACCAGGTCTACACGACCATACAATTTATTTTAGAGCTATTTTATTAGTAATAGTAGTAACAGATATTGCAATAAAATAACAAACATTTATTTATGTTCCACAACAACTTCATTTCAAAACAATAAAAATATTCTGTATGTTAGGAGTATTTTCAGTTTAATACATCGGTATATACAATATTGTATGACTTGTTATTTTCTGGAAAAACCTGTAATTTTTTTGCACTCGATATCCGCGAGCAGGCAACATATAATTGACCATGGGAAAAGCAAGGAGTATCCAAATGTATTCCCACCACTTTTAACGTTTGACCCTGCGATTTATTAATTGTCATTGAAAATGCAATTTTTAATGGGAACTGTAATCTTTTAAATTGAAAGAGAATATTACTGCAAATAATTGGAATACGCGGAATTAATACGGCTTCCCCTTTAGATGTACCGGTAAGAATTGTCGCCTTCACAATATTTCTTCCTAGTTCTGTGATTCGTAATCTGGTGCCATTGCGCAATCTTGGGGGGTCGAGATTACGCATCAGGAGAACTGGAGCGCCAACCTTAAGCTCCAGTTTGTGGGGCGGCACCCCATATAACTCCAAAGAATTTAAAAACTCTACGGGATAGGTGGCAGCATCGTCAGTTGACATTACTATATCGATGGAAGAGTATGTTGTCACTTCTCCTGCTATTACCTCTAATATTTGTTTATTTATTTTGGCAACAGAGTCATTTTTCGGAGCAAGTATTGTCCTCTCACATAACCAGTTTTCGTCGTTAATATTTAGTTGTATATCTGGGACAACATTAGTAATGAGCTCGTGTTCAGAGCTGACAACATTGCAGAAATCAGATGTGAAGTGAATCATTCCATCCTCATCTGTTTGCAGACGACCATCTCCAATTTCCAGCAGCTTTTGGGCGTATGAATCTGATTCAAGATTGTTATATAACTGGACTCGCAGGTTGGTGATGAGATTTAGCTTTTCCACCGTAGCCCATAGTGGCGACGCCTTGAGGCATGCGTTCATTTCATCTGCCGGTGTACCTCTCTCAACAACGGGAAGAATCTGGCGGAAATCGCCAGCGAGCAAAACCACTACACCCCCCCCCCCCCCAATCGGGCGTTCGGTTGCCACGTATGTCTTGCAAGCTGCGATTCAGGGCCTCAACTGCGCACTTGTGTGACATAGTGCACTCGTCCCACACTATCAGCTTGCACTGCTGCAAGAGAGTGCCACGGCTGCTGTTCTTTCACGTACACCTCTACAGCTGCGGCGTCATAGTTGAGCTCTCTAATTACATCACTTGACAATTCTCTCATGCGCTGTGGTGTAGGCATACCAAAATCAGCTAACTGTTTCTCCTGTATTGATAATATTTTGTCCTCAATCAATATAAGTGTTTCACTGAAAATATAATGGAAGGCAACGTTCCGTGTATGTGGCGTAGATACTGACTTAGATGAAGATGCCGTCAAGCTCCTTCTCGCTGCTGGTCATCCTTTTTTTTTTCGCTGCCTCAGTGGTATACTACAGCCCCACTACTATAATTAGCTTTATCTACAATCTCAAATAAGTTGTTTTTGAATCATTTGGAGGGTACAATTTAGGGAAAACCCCGCCTTTGACCATTATATACATACATAACAGCCTTTACGGAAGCCCTTGAGTATTCTTAACAACCGCGATAGTAGCTGGACGATGTTCCCCAGCTGGTTGTCTCATGGTTGCATTTCTCTGAAGTCTTGGTTGTAGTGTCCATGCTTCGGGAGACCCACTGCTCTGCTCGTCGAATGTGTTGGTGGCCTCCAGCTTGACTGTGATTGCTGTCGACCGGTAGGCCCGCTGACTTGGTGATATTTGCAAGCCTCTGTTTTGTTGTTTCGTTACCTCTCCTTGCTGTTCGGTTGGAGCTGTCTGGTTACGGCGGCCTGTAGTCTCCTTCTTACGGGGCAGCCTCCATAGCAGGCGGCGTGGTCAGCGCCGCAGTTTGCGCACGTCGGCGTGTCTTCACGTGGGCGTGCGCAGAACAGGAGGCTGTGGCTTTCCCCGCAGCGGACACACCGCACTTGATTGCGGCAGTCGACTGCTCGGTGCTGGAACTCCTGGCATCGAAAGCATTGTTGAATGATTGACTTCCTCTTGTTCTCAGAGCTCCGAACGTGATGACTCTTTACTTCGTGGACCGTCGCGACGGGCTTGGCTATTGGAGACCTGACTTGGCTTCTGACCGGGGTGGTGGACTTGGTTGTTCTGGGCTCGCTCCTGTCTGCTCCTGATGGTGAGGATGAACTGCTGCCTTGGAGTGTACCCTCATCCATATTGGTGAGGTCTTTTGGAACGGCTTCTTCTTGTTAAATACCCGTTCCTGAATGCCAAGTGTTCTCTTGGAAGTCCACACTGTACCTTATGTTTCTAGTTTCTAGGAACTTCTTGATATCTTCTAGGTCTTTTTGGTTCACACAGATGACCAGCTGCTGGGTTGGCAATGAGTATGTATGCACCAACATGGACTCGTTCTTGGGCTTCTCTTGATGGAGGGCGATCTTGGTGAAGTCTGTTGCTTTCCTGATGCTCGACGTCCTCGCGGTTTGACGTCAACGAGGCCTATTGCTCTATCATTTCCTCCACGTTGCTGCTTGGGCTCTGGGGACTGTAGAGCGTTCGACGAAGATCTGCAAAGTACTCATCCTCCTTGAAGTTCTTCGAAAGGACGAGGTGTAGTTGTACATGGTGGGACCAGTCTTTCTTTTTCGAGATGATGTGCTTGTGCCGGATCTGAGAGGGTTTGCTTGAGTTCCCTGAAGTTCCCACGCAAACTGCATTTCCCCGGTTTTGACTCGGAGTTGCACTTGGAGCGGGGTTTCGTCGGCGTAATAGAATTTCTCCTACTTTCTCGGTGTGAATGGCTTAAACTGGTACTTGTTGCCTCCGCTCTCACAATGGAAGTAAATGATGTTCTCCTCATTCTTGAAAGAGTGGTTATCGAAGATAACGGCTTTCGGTGACGACCATGACATCCACGATGAATCGTCCGCTCCAGACACTTCCAACCAGGAATGCTCTTGACGATTCGAAGCAGGGGTGTCGAACGGGATGGTCCACTCACCGGCGCTATCTTCTGACGAATGGCGCGGAGTACTTGCTACCGGCGGCGTGGGTTGCGTCGGCGATGCGTCCTCTTGAATCGATATCGACTCCGCTCGGCGCGTAGGGTTTGAATGCAGCGAGGCGTTTGTGCGTGTTAGGGGTTTCACGAAGTCTTTGCTTGATAACATCGTAACACCGTAATCCTGCCCAGAAATCAGGACCACCTCTATAAGCAATTGCAGCATCACCCAATCAGAGCGTAGCTTCACAGGAAGGCGCAAGCAATGGCTCAATATAACCAAGGCCCGCAACGCCCCACAGTGGTGGTGCTCGTCTCCTCTCTGTCTGCAAGAAGTCTGATGGGCGTCTCTGTCTGGTGGTGCGCTTGGTTTTTTTTTTTTTTTTTTTTTTTTTTTTTTTTTTTTTTTTTATCTTTCATTCCCCTGGCTGAGGTTGTAGAGGGAGTTACTCTTTTCAGCCTTAGTGTAAACTTTTATTTTGTAGCTTTATTTTATTGACTCATTTTAATACATCATTTCCTTCATTTTTATCAGGTGGGGAATATAGGTTAAGCGGGACCTATGGACGTAAAGTCCTTAATATGTTATGCTGATCGTTGTTTTATGGAATCATAGCAGCTATTAGCTGGCTTAGCAGCTGGATGATCGTGGCCAGTGCCTGGTGGTCGAGGCCGTTGTTGGCCCCGTTGTCTTGGACGGGGCGCCTGGAGCAGAGCGCACAGCTGGTCCCTTGGTTGGTGCGCTTGTCATCATGGCTGCTCCTTCTGTATAGTGCTTGTCCTCTTCCCCCTTCTTGTGATGGACAGTGTCTTGCTCTGGCGTTGTCTGCTTCGTGGCAGGATCCTGCGCCGTGTAGGAGGACCTGGTGGTGGGGGGTGCTTGTCCCACCCTCCCTCTGTAGTCGGCAGCTGGCTTGTTTCGAAGTTACCGTGCGAGGAATTTTCTTCCTCCACGCAGCTTTCTTCTTGACAGCAGTGGGGTGTTGCCCTGATTTCTTAACCTGTTGACTGCTTCTTGCTGGCCTGGCCGGACATCGGGAGCAACATGATGCATGCTGACCCGAGCAATTTGCGCAGGTCGGAGTTGCGTCTCTCGGGCGACTGCAAGACTTTACGCTGTGAGTGCCGCGCAGCGGACACAGCGTTCGTCATCCGTGCAGTCACTGGCCTTGTGGCCCCAGGCTTGGCAGCGGAAGCACTGCTCACTCTTGAATGCTCTCTGCTTCTTCTGCTCTTGAGTGGCCTGGGGCTTTGCAGTCAGTCTTGGATAGTAAAGGATGCCGTTTTCCTGGAGTAGCTTGACAGCAGCTGCCATGTCAGCTGGACGTACAAATATGGCGTCCCATTTCCTTTCGTCCTGCTCGATAGTAGACACTTCCTTATTGGCTGGGTCGAAGCGACGACGTGGATCCGGGCTTACTGGTACTGCATCACTTGTTGCAGCATCTGAAACTTCTGAAGCTTCCTCAGTTCTGGCGACTGGCGACGTCTGCTGGGCGTGATCCGGGGAGCCCGTTGGCGTGGCTTCTTCCTCCGTCGAAGTCTCGTCCGTCCATTCTCGGCGCTCATGGTAACTGCTCCTCTATTTATACTGACGCTCTTTTTTTTTCAATCCTTACGCCTACGCCGATAACTGTGTCGCAATTCTTGGCGCTATGCGTGAATCCTATTATTAAACCATGCTCGCAATTCATAATTTTTAGAATAAAACTCAGACTAATATCTTAAAATACACTCTATAAAGCCCTAGAACCGTCAAAGTATCAACCACGACTTTGTAGCCTTCTTTTTCCCCCTAGGCTAGCTACATATATAAAACACACTGAAACACTTAAATAATAACAAAGTATTTCGAAACGTTGATTATTAACATAACGCTTTTAGGTAAAAAGTCAACCAAACACAGTGTTTCCACTGATATTTAGGTGATCGAATACTCTGTCGCCATCTTCTTGTGAAATGTCAGAGGGGCCTACTTTCTCTCGTATTGCCTACCAAAGGGCCATATAGGTGAGCGTTTGTGATTGGTTATCGTGTGAGACGACTGGCGCAGGTACACCACCTGCCTACAGACTTAGTTATCATCCGCACGCCGTGGTGTACATAGCTCAGAGCACTGGCGTAGCGAATGACCGACACCCGTGCCTCACTTAAGTGTAACCTTACTCCTGGTTGACAAGGTTTGATGCAGTGTGAATTTCAACAGCTTCAGTTAGAACACGTTCTCTGAAGCATATCTAAACCTTCGAAGCGTTATGTTAGGCCCTGCTCAGTAAAGAGTTATTGATGCTTTTTTAAATATTTTGTGGTCTTCTCAGAAAATGGTATTTTATTAGCATTAAGATAGAATAATCGCCTTCAAAATCCCCAGGTCTCCGACATCCCGAAATACATGTATTAATAAATTAAATTTTCACTAATGCTTTGCGAAACCCATACGACATCATTTACGTGTGCTCTGACACACGCATTCACAAACAGGAGTTGACAGGAAAACAGATTACCTATAGAAAAATTATGAATATACATATGAATAAAAAATATTAGATTTCTTAAGACGGTAGTGAGTTTTAAGACGTCGGGTAACAGGAAGAACAACAGACTCAATGAAACTATTGCAGGAAAACGAGATCGCACTAGTCTAAAATATTAGTGGTTCATTGCATCACGTGCAGCAGTGTTTAATTGTATAGTTTACGTCTAAAAACGTCAAAATTATTCACTTACACACTCTTAAGAAACATTAAAAAATGCTTCTAGGTCAAACGTGCAACAAGAAAGAACACAGAGCAATGAATGTACCACCAAAGTTGGAGAGCTGTTATTCAATATTAACAGTTATTCCCAGTAATATGTTCACTTTATATATTTCATAGGATTTAGTACACAACAAAAATATTACACATTTGCAAAGGGCAAACTCGTCAATTTACCACGTGAAGATGTTGGAAAAATAAACTCCGTTAATATCTGATACGATAAAATTCAAGTTATTGAAATTTGTTAATGAATGTAGTGGTCTTAACGATAATTAGATGGAAGGATTACTGCTTTGAATGGATTCTTATAAACATAACGCTGAGGTTGAAAGTGCAAGAAATCTTATAAATAATCCACAAATCCTAGTGAGATGAGTGGGAGGTTTCTTACTAAATAGGAGGGCCAATGTAAGGGAGATGGTTCAGCTAGTTTGTTAGAAGGTGGAAAAAAAACAATATGTTATTGGTAAGCATTCCACGATGGTCATCAAGCACTTTACAAAAAGGGGAGAGGGAGGTGAAGTATCTAGGCGTTAACGTTTGACGGAATCATTTGCCAAGTTGGCATCGGGAAACAATTGAAAACAGAAATCGGGTTGACACGACTGGGATTTGAACCCATGTCCTAACAAATGTTGTTTTGTGTTAACACAGAAGCGATGTATACCTGTCAAGGCATAGGTTCTAAAGTTTTCGGTCTTATAAAACTAATGGAACACCAGGTCCATCGCTTTAGAGCATGACAGTAACGGTCGCATCTTGACAGGAAACACCTCCTTGTCCCGGACGCTGAGTGACGGGACATATCCAGCAGTGGACACAATTCCTAATAACCAGATTGTGTAACAAAATCCTGTATTAAATCATAAAGACACTCAATATTACATATGGGGTAATATCGTGCAATAGTGTTTAAGAAAGTTCGTCCATTTGAAGGGAACGATAAGCTTACTGTCTCAAACAGGTTGGTGTCAATTTTGATGCCGTTCTTTGTTACGTTTACAATTCATTAAACAATGAACACCATACACTTGACAAAAATCAAAGATACCTACATCATCTACACATTTAGTAAAAATAGTATTAATCGTAATTGTGAAGGAAACGAAAAATTATCCCCTTTTAATTTGACTGCAGGGTTTTTTTTTTTTTTTTGCTGTCATCAGTCTTTCAACTGGTTTGATGAAATCCTCCATCCCTTCCTATATTGTGATAACTTCCTCATCTCTACATATCCCCTGCAGCCCACGTCCTCAATTATCTGCTTCATATATTCTAATCTCTGTCTTCCTCTACAGTTCTTACCTTCGACTGTTCCCTCCACTAACAAATTAACCAATCCAGCATGTCTCAAAATATGACCTACCAGCCTGTCTCTTCTTTCTGTAAGCTTCTTCCACAAACTTCTTTCCTCACCCATCATTTCCAAAACTCGTTCATTTCTTACTTTGTCTGTCCACTTAATTTTCAGCATTCTTCTGTAGCACCACATTTCAAATGCTTCAATTTTCCTTCTTTCCCGTATTCCCGTGTTCGCTCCACACATACAGTTCTAAAAAGTTTTTTTTTTTTTCTCTAATTCCTAGATAAATATTTGAAACTAGAAGATTTCACATTTTCATGAAAGTTCTTTTTGCTAGTACTATTCTGCTTTTAACATCATTCTTGCTTCGGCCATCGGTTGTAATTTTTCTTCCTAAGTAACAGAATTCACTTACTTCTCCAATTGCATCCGATCCTATTTTTATATTTAATCTATTATTATTTCTGCTACATTTCATCACTTTTGTCTTGCTTTGATATATATTCAGTCCAAAATGATCCTTCAGGATTTTGTTCATGATACTCAGAAACTTCACAATATCCTCAGCTCTTTCTGCTAACAAGACAATGTCATCAGCAAATCGTAGCCTACTGATTTTTTCTCCCTGAACACTTATGCCACATGAAAATTTTTCTTTTACTTTCTTTATTGCTTCCTCTACATACATATTAATGGAGATAGACTACAACCTTGTCTCACACCCTTTTTAACTGATGCTTGTCTCTCATGATTATCTCTATTTATTACAGCCACTTGATTCTTATATAGTTTATAAAGTATTCTTCTATCTCGATACTTTAGACCTGACTTCTTTAAAGTTTTGAATATCTTGTCCTTCTTAACATTATCAAAAGCTTGTTCTAAATTAACAAATGCCATAAAAGTATTTCTGTTTTTCTTGATCCACCCTTCAAGTATTAATCTTAAAGCCAGAATTGCTTCCCTTGTACCGCAATTTTTCCTAAACTCATACTGATCTTCGCCTACTATGTCTTTCCATTCTTCTGTATATTATTCTGGTCAGCAATTTTGAAGCATGTGATGTTAGACCAATGTTGCGATAATTCTCATATTTGTCGGCTTGTGCTTTCTTTGGAAGTGTGAAGATGATATTTTTATTAAAATCAGTTGGAATTTCTCCTGTTTCATCACTATTTGATATCAACTTCAATAATCTTTCGATTCCTTCTTCTCCTAGGGATTTATGAAGTTCTGCAGGGATCTAATCAATTCCAACTGCCTTATTTGCTTACAAGGCATTCAGTGCTCAATGAAATTCTGTTCTCAAAATCGGATCTCCTAAGTCATCAATGTTGACATCGCCTTCCTTACACTATTGTTCAAGTCATCCCCATCATGCAGTTTCTCAATGTATTCCTTCCATCGGTTAGCTCTATCTTCTGAACTTTAAACAGGTTTCTCATCGGCAGGTTTAATGTTGAAACCTCTTTTCTTCATTTCTCCTAAATTCTGTTTGATCTTCCGATATGCAACATCTACTTTACCAACCACCATTTCCTTTTCTACTTCTTCACACTTTTCTTGTAGCCATTTTTCTTCTGCTTTTTTGCATTTCCTGTTTATTTTATTTCTAAATTGCCTGTATTGCTCTCATCCTGCTTCATCCTGAGCATTTTTGTGCCTTCTCCTCTGATCCATCAGTTCCAAAATATTATTATCATTATTATTACTCCGCGATTCACTAAATGTGTGGCGGAGGGTGCATTCCACCTATCAAATAGGGTGATGGTTTGGAAGGGATATACGGGATATGGAAGGAGGCACCCATGAGCTATTGTGAGGAACCATCCTAGCATTCGCCTGGAGCGATCTGGGAAAACCATGGAAACCCAGATCAAGATCTTCTGTGATCCAAGGTTTTTCGGGCAGCTTGTTCCCTAAAGCCTAATGTTTCTTTGCCAGCATTCATTATTTCGGTATTTAATGCGTTCCATTCTTCCTCGGTTGAGCTACTTTGAGAGTTACTGCTTAGACCTAAGTCTACCATTTCTGAAAAATTTTCTCTCGAGCTAGATTGATTCAGTTTATTCATTTCCAGTCTGTTCTGCTTAGTGTTGTAAAAAAAAACGGTTTTTTTCTGGCTTGAAAAAAAACATGAAACAAAAACTTAGGAAAAAAACATGTTTTTTTTCCTGGGACACGTTTTTTTTTCATAACTACTAAATCTCAAATTTGTAAGGCAATTATTGATTAATATGACTGTTTTAGAGTTTATTCTAAGTACTTTTCTTAATTTTTAAATCTAATATATTTTTCTGGTTCAGTAGAAAAAAAAAATACGAAAATATTGGCAACATTGACTGAAATTTTCTTTTATGAACGGGGACTTCCCGAAGAGGATATGTTGCGCGAGAAGGAATACCCGTTCCCCATTGTTTGCATTGATACTCGTTATTTGAACTAGTGCAGCTAGCCCTACGAATTTATCTGTAGACCTATGGATCTTTTCAAAAAATTAGGAATTTAAAATTTATCTACGTTTTTTTGCCTCTTTTTATTACTTATTGTGCTTTCCTTGTATTCGTATACTTGTTAAACTCTCAGCGTATAGTGATGCTGAGTCATTAAATTGTCAGTAATTATGAATCGTTTCCTTGCAACTTTTGGCGTAAACCAACGATTGAAAAGAAATAAAGCTCCTATTCTGTATGATAATAGATTTAAATTCAAACTTAAAAGACCGTAATACAGAACTATCGGCGCAGTCTTTAAGCACAGTGTGTACTTTGCTCACAATTTAAAATTGCAATCTCAAAATCTTTTGTGTACAGTACAAGAACAACCAGTAGAAGAAAATGTAACTTCTTCTAAAGTTATGGATATAGAGGAGACAGAAGAAGAAACAGAAAATTGCGACACCGACTGAACTAGTGATGGTAATGCTGATACTAGTGAATGTGGTACTGACAGAGGATGAATAAAATTACGTTACCTATATGGATACATTTATGAATTAATATGTAAAACATTATATGATTCAGTAAGATTTTAAATACACTTGTAAAATGTAAGTTCCGTAAATGAAATTATAATTTATCAAATATAATGTTTCCTGTAAAACAAAAAACAAATTTAGAAAAAAAAATAAGGGTGCTAAGTTTTTTTTCGTGTTTTTTTCACAAGTTCTGCTTATGCTGCTTCCTTATTCGCTTGAATTTCAGCCTGCACTTCATTATTATCAAATTATGGTCAGAGTCTATGTCTGCTCCTGGGTACGCTTTACAGTCCAGAACTTGATTCCTGAATCTCTGTTTGACCATGATATAATCTAGCTGATATCTGCCTGTATCCCCAGGACGTTTCCAGGTGTATATTCTTCTTGCATGGATGTTAAACAGTGTGTTTGCCACTACTAGCTTATATCTTTCACAAAATTTTAACAACCTGCTTCCTCGCTCATTTCTTTCTCTTAGACCAAAAATTCCTACAGTATTCCCCTCTTTTCCTTCTCCCACTATCGCATTCCAATCACCCATGATTATTAGATTTTCCTCCCCCTTCACATATTGGATTAATTCTTCAATTTCGGTGTATATTTTCAATATTTCTTCGTCATCTTCCTGTGACGTTGGCATATACACTTGTACTAATGTGGTAGGGACGGGCTTAGTTTCTAACCTCATCAAAATAATCCAGTCACTAAACTGTTCATAATAATTCACCCGTTTCCGTACTTTCTTATTCATTACAAATCCTACACCAGTGACTCAATTGAAAGCTTGTGTGCTAATTATCCTGTGTTCCCCAGACCAGAAATCCTGTGCGTCCTTCCATTTAATCTCACTAATCCCAACAATATCTAACTTAAGTCTTTCCATCTCCCTTTTTAGATTTTCTAATCTACCTGCCCTATTCAGACTTCTAACATTCCACGCTCCGACTCGTAGAATGTTTCTATCTATTCTGATGACTCCTCCCTGAGCAGTCCCCACCCGGAGATCCGATTGGGGGACTATTTTACCTCCGGAATATTTTACCCAGGAAGAAGCCATCATGATATATGTAATTTGAGAGGATTACATGTCCTCGGGATACCCTTTGGATCTTTAATACAGTGGTTTCCCGTTGCCTTCTGCATCCCCATGCCGTTGATCATTTCTGATTCATCCGCCTTTAGTGGCCGTTTCCAATCCCAAGGACAAGAGTGTACCCTGAACCGCTCCCCGCTCTTCCGCCCTCCTTTCGGAGGCCGTTGGCAAGCAGTGGGTGACTCCTTATATCGGGAATCATTCAGTCGCCAGAGCCTCGTCCGTGTAAACAGGGTGCACCACCTGAAGGAGAGGTTGAAATTTTGTTGGAAAATGCCATTATTGTCTCTCAAACCCTTACACCCCCTGTGGAGTTATTATGTAGAAATAAACAACCTCCAGTGTAAATCACGATGGGTCTGCTTCGCAGTTCAACATTAAAGAGAAGAAGCTTTGGTTTTTCTTTTGTTGAAAGAAAAAACGTGAGCGTTTCTTCAAACTGCATAAAAATCTTGTCAAAGTATAATTCCATTTCAGAGTATTATTCCGTGCCACCGTTTTTAAAATTCGTTTTGAGATATAGATGTCATGCGGCTACATGTGACTGTTCCGAAGGCGAAAACGCAATTGAATTTCTGCTAACCTTGTTCCATTTCTTCAAAATAACTATCTCCTTTCAGAAAATAAATAAATATTTAGATTAAAGCACTTTCATTTGAAGCGAAATCATTTGTAACATCATAGTTGTTACATATTTTGGGTTAAACTACAACCAAGCATGGCATCGTATGCGGGTACTTGGCTGTGGTGCACCACTAATATTTCTGTTACTGCAGTTTTACCACATAGTTCCAGATTGGCTAAAAATAATCGTCTAATTCAGAAAGCCGTGGCCCACGTTCTTCCTATTGGCTATGTCATCAAAAACTCTCATAGAACTAAATTTCTATTGGGAACAAAGCCTTAATGGAAAGAGCGGAAGCTTAGATTATATTTCAAACGTACCGAACTTTGTTCTTAAACGGACACTAGCAATTGGATAGTTCCATTGCGAATCTGCTTCTAAATACAATATCACTTTTGGTTAACACAGTAGAAACGTCGTCACCCTTATTCTATCTAATTTTTTATCAAGTATAATAGCGAAAATTTGTCTAGAAATAGAAGGTTGATCCCAGGTAACAGAGTGATTATAAGTATGATAAATTCAGCGAATTGCGGCGGAGGAACATGAGGGAATTTAAATTTTATCCGTATACAACGTGAGAATTAATGGAAACAAACAGGAGAAAATAAGAAGTAATTCTATCTACGTCTGTAGTCAAAAATCCCAGGTACACACATTTTGTGGAAAAGGTTTACTCTAGACACGCGGACATAGGAAAAAAAACTTCATAGAAGACTTAAAACGGAACACTGTATGATAGTGCACAATGCTGTTGCAGCCAAAGACAAGAACCAATCATATACAGTAGAACCTGTGGCCATAAATCACTAACCTACCTAGCTTAGAATGTAAATCAATTCTGTTACATGAACATACCAAATGTTGGCGTTGATCTCTTTTCACCTCTACCACGTGAAACTAAAACGGAAAGGAAATTTGTAATCAGCAACAGACTGCAACTAGAATCTCAAATAGCTGTACGTAATGCAGGCTCGCAGCTGAATGGCAACACTGATTGTGGAAATAAAAATCTGAACATTAATTGGTTTTATAACCTTCGGCTCTGTCGTTAAAGTTTTATTGAATTTGGTCTCCATAAAAACATTAACTTTATCCTTACATACGATCTGTTTTGCCGATGTTATGACTCCTGGGTGTATTGACTTAAGTTTCTGTTTCTCTTTTATATATAAACAATAAATTACCACCGAGCAGAAATAATCTTCAAACTTAAAAAAAAAAAAAAAAAATAATAAAAAAAATCAGACAAAAGGTAGAATGAGAAACAGCCTTCAGTCACTAGAATACAACTTTTATTGTATTACACAATGCATTTCGGACCCTGTGGATCCATCTTCAGGTTACTATGGTATTTACATTTGGTTTTAAATTGTCCTTAAGCTAGATTCGTGCCTAGCAAAGTTTGTTCCTGCGCTGAAAAATTATTTCTAGTAAGTGTCTGTATCACGTTTTATTATGTACAATAAAAGTTGTATTCTAGTGACTGAAGGCTGTTTCTCATTCTACCTTTTGCCTGTTTAATACAGTCACGTCAATATAGAGAATTATGGATAAAATTAAATTAAAAAAAATATGCAACCAATTTCAAAATTTCCAATTTTTGCATCAATTTCTTAATTTTATATTATAGAAGAACTGTATGCCCTTGCTACGCCCGGTGCACTGGGCCTTTTATCAAGGTGAGAGGTATCATAACTGACGTTATAAATGTCAAAGGGAGAGGTATGTTGTCAGAGCCAGACAGACCACGTACTAGTGAAGTCAACTGGAATCAAATTTAACACCGAGTTTAGAAATGAGTAATGTCTATAAAATGCTTACATTTTACTGCTAACAAAAATGACAAACTAGTGTTGATTAAAACTAGTGTATGACTTACACCAGTGTATTTATAACCAAAACTGATATAACGTGAGATTGCGTAATATATCTTGACTTGTTTCTTTAGATTGAATTATATCTTTAGAAACCATATGCGGAAGTGCGCAATAAGTCTGCATGCAGGATACGTTTACACAGTGAGCACGCCGGATGAGTTTACAAAGACAATAATCCTGACTTATAGCACTTTGCTGATAAACAAAACAGATGTTTCATTCATCACTATAATTTACAGTTCCTCCTCTTGGAAGCTGAATGAAAAACTGACTTGCTTCACCTTTTTTACTAACAGATTGAGGTATTGATTTATGTATATATGGTTTCAGGTTTTTTTTTTTTTTTTTTTTTAAAATGTAACTGACTTACGTCATTGTGATTTTAATCCTTCCAAATTGAACCTATCTCTGTGAGATAAAAATCTATATTTTCAATCAAAAAAAACTCTGAGTACAAAAAGGAAGGGACTAGGGTGAAAACGACGCACAGATGGAATTATCTGAATTCATTAATCATTCTAAACTAACTAATGGGTTTAATCTATAAAACTATAACAGGTAACGTCAGCACATATGAAAAATTCTTGGAAAAATGAGTTCGGGTACTATTAACGCGCTACAGGAAAGAAATGTGCTATATTTCTCTAAATTTGTGTCTGAAAATTATGAACAGGATTAAAGCAAAAATGATTGGTCAGTTTTTGAATGGATTTCGCTTATTGTACAGCTCGTGTTCCCGCGAGTAAAATAAGACAAGTTTCATTTTGATGTGAAGTCGGAAAGCTGAAATATTTAAGACAGAAGTGTCTACAAATTAGTACCCACTTTTAGTTGCACTGGTTATCTCACCCCCGTCGGGGTGGGTGTAGCCTACCTGATCCTAGGCTGCATGGCTCGGCGCGGTGGAGTTTGGACCCGACGAAAATCCAGCAGGGCTTGCTAAGCCACGCCAGTCGGTCCCAGCTCCCCCACACACGACGAGTTTTGGATCGGTGCTGGGCAATTTGGCCTGTTGGCTCGTCCATATGTGGTAGGGTTCCGAACATGGCTGCAGCGACCTACAGCATTCTCAGGTAGCAGACTACCTGCTGTCGCCTGTGGTAGCAGGTGAGTGGAACTCGGTGACAGATCGGCCAAGCATTCGGCTCTTAACCGTTCCTTAAGAGCTACGCGAGGCAAGATGCCTCGTGGTTAGAAGATGATGGTGATGATGATGATGTTTTGCCGTTTCATATTACTAAGAAAAGAAGAAAGCTCGCAGTGCGTTTACATAAAATTATAACACCAGGAGGAAACAATTCAATGCTGATTACAAATATACTATACTAAGTGATGTAGTCATATTCAGGAGCTATTGTCACGAAAACAATTTTTTACCCAGTTTTGTTTGTGATTAAATTGAACCACACACATATCACATATTGTGAAACATGTACTTAAGACTAAAATTGATGTCGTAATTGATGCCTCCTCCTATTCAAAGTGATTTCAGACTTTTCTAACAGGAATTTTGACATGAATGGAATATATTTAATTACGTTGGTTGAATACACGGAAAACGTGTTCGCATAAGAACACCAAATAAAAGGGGAGTACTATTTTTTAATTACATAAATTACTTTTCAGTTGTTTTGCTGGCTGTCATGGATACAATTTATTAATCCATAGCCGTTAATGTCCCGCACAGAGTAAAAATAGCATCAAAGACATTTAACATCTCTCCACCAAAATGTTTGCCAGGAACAAATGTAGTGTTATCCTATTTCCTATTGGAGACGATGCGTTTGCTATTAGTGATTATATCATGAAACCATGTTCCAAAAGAGTTGCAATTATAACTATAAATTATGCCTTGGACGACGAGTGACATAAAATGCTTTTGGACTAATAAGCCAAGTATTTAGGGTTTATTAAACTCCTATTACTATAGCGCCAAATGTGGCTGATGGCCTAATATGATCAGCTTGTTTTATATACAATTTACTTCGTGACAGTCATATTGAAGACAAAAATACTCCATTTTATAGGTACAGTAATAATTAAACTAGCAGCCAGGATAACATTTTAAGCTTTTCTTGTTTTGGGGGATTTTGAATAGTCAAGGATTCCCAGATTAGGGAACAAATTAAAGATTTATTGTACAGTGAATACGTTTTAATGGCGTGGTAAGAGGAAATCATTAACGATAGATCCCAACCACTGACTGATATCAATTAATAAATATGCATGCCCAATAACATAAGTTTATGTGTGCGACTAATTTATATTTATAAGTAAAAGCATAAAACATAATAGCTCCCATGCTATAACGTTCCAAACGTTATTTTTAAAATAAAATTTTTCCGTATGCAGCTTGATCTGCGTATTACTGTACGGTTTGCCACAGAATTTATTAAATTTTCTTCTCCGTTATCAGCAAATAAACACGTTTCTTCGGCGTGCGGTTGGCGGCAGTTGCGCAGTCTGCGGTGGCGGCAGGGTTCAGCTGCAGGCGACAGTGGCGCCGTGCTCCGCACGCGTTCCCTTCAGAACTATAGAAGCCAGTGGTGACGGCTGCGGTCGGCCTTGTAGGTCTCTCCTCAGCCAACCACCGTTTGCATGTTCGGAACCGAACCTTTTTTTTTTTTTTTTTTTTTTGAGAGGCAGCACGAACAGTATCGTTCACATGGAAGAACTATATGGGGTCGGCGCACGAGTTAGACAGCGCACATAGCGTTTAAAGGTGTCGATCTGGCGACTGCGAAAACCGAAAACTAGTGGCTTGTCGCTCATCTCGCTGGATGTTGATAGCAGTCCGCCAGCATGAACCTCGTCACGGGAGTCGACACCAGTTTCGACATCTCGCAAATTTTCGCCAAAGAATACTCCAGTGCGAAAAAGTTGCAATGCCACTCGCGAGCAATGCGTTTTTACCATTTACCCTCTAACGCCTCCACAGATACATTCTCAAATGCGCTACCGGTACCAACGCAGTTCAGGAATGTGCTCATTTTAACTTTAATATGTTAATTCGAACGGTTTATGGAATAAAAAATGGTAACTGATATAGAAAATTTAACAATTTTAATTCAGAAACGAAAATAATTTGCATTGAGGTATGTACATACGTATTCACTTTAATGTACACTATACAGTACTTTGAACTTTCCATATAAAAGGACATAACCACGTATATAATTCCGCCGAGCAACAATAGTTTCAAAAGTAGGTCCGATTAAATTAAGAAATCCTTGCCCTGTATACCTTAATTAATCAATTAACAAAAGGACTCATTTGAAATTACTGCTAATTCAAAAAATACATACCGAGGATCACATTATACAACACATGTAAACAACCCACTATTTTTAAACCGTTAATATTCTTTCTGATTACATAAATTTTGTTATTTATTTCTTCAGTTGTCTGTAATATAGTACCTTAAAATTCACGATATACGTAAATAAAATCACTACACCAAACATGAACACTTTAACAGGCATAAATATTAGCAAAATCATAATGAAAAGCAATTTGGTGAGTGTGCACTAAGATTGTTACAGTATAATACACACCACACCTAAACTGCTAACATAATTTTCTGATATAAATCGATACTGATAGTTGATCATATGTTATCTGCTTTGTGTGTTTGGTATGATAGTGGAACGTTTCTGTGTAGCTACCATTTTTAGATAGTTTTAATCTGTAGTCATCAGACATCCGAAATTGTAATATTTGCTTTACTGGAAACGTTAGTTGTAATGAACAGATATGCGTCAACGAATGTGTTATTTCCTGTTTTCCGTTTATGTTAAATCAGAAAAATTTTCATTATGCCATCCTTAAATACACATTCTCTGTAAACTTAAACTACGTGATATCAAACCGTGATTTTTTAGTTTGCCTTAAAGCTTCCATTACCAGAACGCATAGGTGCCAAAGATTTTTAATACAGTCCTACCCATGGACAAAGGAAATATATGGAGATGAAATGACGTTAAATCTGTGACCCCACCTCTAAACTATTGGCGGCCATTTTGTGAATCCCTACACATGCAAAATTCACATTGTGTTTGATGCTGTGATTATTTCATTTTCTAATATCTCTAAGTTTTTTTATAATGCCATCTTGTGTTGCATACGGATGCACAAATACGCCAGAGAGGAAAGAACCTGGAATATCATTTCATAAGTAAGTTGCATTCTAATTATTGTTCTTGAAGTGTGCGGTAGGTATTGGAAAGTTTGGTGCCTGTCTATAAATATTTAGTCATAGCTCTCAATAGGATTACTTTGTTCTCAAATTTTTGTTGGTATAGTGTAGAAAATCGGCATACCTTGCTATTTTGCACATAATAGACTAGCATTACTTTTTAACAAGTGTTGAAAATGAGATATAAAGGGGTGTGTATTACATCGCGATTCAGTGAATTTAATATTGTACTTTCTTTCGTCACGTTGCAGTTTATACTGACAGTGTATTATGAAATTAACTGTGTTAAATTATGCTATGCAATCTAGGAATCTTGATGAAGCAAACGATGTTGTTACCCCCGATTCAAATACGCGTGTTTGGGTGTGTCTACATAGTTTGATTTTGTAGAGGCAATTTAATGGAGATTGTGGTTACGTCTAAAAGCAGTCTGTACCAGAATGGTTTTCTTATTCTATAACGGACAAAGAATTTGTCTATTATTGTTAGTAATTTCATGAGAACCGTGTTAGTGACAAAAAGTGTTCGCGATTTATACTACTTCCAGCTATTTGCAATTAAGCTTACGATGTATGGTAACAAGATAACTATTTTTATTCTGGTCTGACGCATTTCATCCTAACCACAAGTGGTAGTAATAAAAAAGAAATAGCCATACTGCATTTCCACCATTTGTGGCTTTGGCGGAATTAATTTTTGGTCCAGGCCGCATCCCAACCCAATCCCCTCAATTTGTAAACAGTATCCCCAAAACTAAGCAAGATATCGAAACATTTTATTCTTTATTATCGATTTTTTTCGTCGTGTTACATAAGAATTCATCATCAAATTTGACTTTTGCAAAATTTTTCTTCTGCATTTCAACTCAAGATACCTCACTTTTGGGACAGTATGTCTCGAGAACTAGGCGAGATATGGAAAAAATTTTATTCTATATTTTTTATTTGTCTCGTCTTCTTAAATAAGAATCCATCATCAAATTTGACCTTGGACAATTTTTTCTTATGAATTTCAACCAAAAACATCTCACATTTGAGACAGAATATCTGGGAAACTAGGGAGGATATCAAAAAATTTTATTCTTCATTTTTATTTGTCTCATCGATTTACATAATAACCCATTATCAGATTGCGGCGTCACGTTTATCCTAGAGTTCCCTTGAGGTTTTGTACATATTCCCCGTGTCTGCATGGATGGACAATATGGCGGCCATGTCCCCCCACTCCTCTCCGCCCGGCGTCAGTTCAACGCGTGGTGAAGGTCCCTTGCATCGTCTCCATATATTTCTTTCCTCCATGGTCCTACCCAGAGATAGTGCTACAATTCATTGGTTGAAGAATTTCGATTTAACTACTGTCGTTTGATTATACTTGGCCTAAAATTATAAGAATGCTGAAAATTAAGTTGACAGACAAAGAACGAAAAGAACGTGTTTGGAAATTATGGGTGAAAAAGAAAATTGTGGAAGAGTGTTATAGAAAGAAGAGACCATATGTTGTGTCAGATTTCAAGACAAGCATGATTATTTGCTTTGTTAGTGGAGGGTATAATGGAAGGAGAGAACTGTAGAGGTAGATAAAGATTAGAATATATGAAGCAAGTAATTGAAGATGTAGGTAATAAGGGGTATATTGTGATGAAAAGGTTGGCGTAAAATATGAAGGGATAGGGAATTGCATCAAACCAGTCAAGAGTAAAACAAAGTATTATTGTCTGTATATTATAAACTGTTTTACCAATTTCTGTGAATAGTATTATTGTAAGTCGCGTCATGAAAATAAGTATCGAACATGTTCAGCTTTAATTATTACCGGATATATTTACTGTATTTCTTACTAAAATGCTCTAAGATTGAACCGTTTGAATATTTCATCTCGTGCTTTATCTGACGACATTAACAGTTCTTAATTTCGCCTCCAAAAGAAAAGTTTAAGAGCTTTATTTTCCTTGCTGTCCCGTCTGCGAGCATATAGTGGACTGCTGTTCAGAGTAAGATGAATTTGTTTACGAATAAGGGCATGAACATGCGAGACGTCACCTCTTAAGGTTAGCGCGCCCCTCAGACACTATTTATAAGAGATTAGGTCGAGGTGCTAAAGATTTTATTACAGACACATTGTCTGCGCCAATCATGGATGGATGGATGGTTAGTCCTTTGAAGAGAGCCACAGCAAGATGTCTGTCACATCAGATTTTTTTAAAAAATCGAAGCTGTTCCATAACTGGGAAAATTGATGAAATGATTGCCGATTGAATTTTTATAAACCGTTACTATTAACATCGTCTCCAAATAAAAATTTTGATGGTTCTCATCGGTACCTTGACAACTGTGTACCTTACAGGGTTTGGTGCACGAATAGATTCTCTCGTTCTTTTTCATTGAGTATGACTCTCCATATTCTTAAATTATTCTGAAACTCACAATTTCATTTTGAAGTGATCAGCATAATCTTCACAGGTCTTTCAACTATAATCGCTTTCGTTTACATCGTCTTATTTTCCGACACATTTCCTCTTGCTCTTCTTGCTCCTATTCAATTTGTTTTTCTTCTTTGCGTGGCTCACCTTCAATCTCTGCTTCTTCATATCCATGCATTAGTTTTCTTCCTTTCTTCAATATAAACATTTTCTACCGTGTCTTTTTTGAATGTGGGGTGATCTGTCTTACATCTTCCAAATGTTCCACATCTTGGTTGTTAACGTTCCTCAGAGGATAATGCTTCGTTCCATATTAAACGTACAATGACACCTTCCCTGTTTCAATATTTTCTGTTTTGTTGATCACTAGCCCCATGGGTAGGATTAGTTTTCCCTTGTCATTTGCACTATACTTTAAGACCAAAATGTACCCAGTTTCATCTTCATTATGTTGGTGCTTCGTCTCGTCATTTTGTGCTTCTTGAATATCACTTATGTCTTAAATTTTCTGGGCGCTAATGACCCAGTTGTCGACGCGCCTTAAAACCCTAAAAACAACAACAACTCAAATTTTCTTTTACTACTTCTGGTTATTTCCCCCCCCCCCTTTACCGTTCCTCTAGTTTCAATTCTTCTACCATCCACATTAGATCACGTTTATAGATTCTACTCTCTAATTTCACTTTCCATGTTTGCCACAAGTTTTTATACAACATCTATCTGTGCCACAAAGCATCTGTGCACCCCCAGCAAGCCCAGATAACTCAGTGCCGCATTCAGACTCATTCAGATTTTATTGTCCAGTGATTAAGTCTTAGCTGCATTAGCAAGCTTAGTATCCGGTCTGTTCAGTATTGCTGGTCTTCTCCCATCTTTTACGGGCTCAGTGACGTTACTGTTTCTTTGAGTTTCTTCATTAGTATTCGCTAACCAGTTCAATATATATTGCACTGTCGTCCAGATTGATCTCGTTTGATTCTATGCGGTACTCCATTAGTTCTTTTTGACATCCCCCACAGAATTGATTTAAAAAAGTGTTTAATTTTTATTAATCATATCTACGTTTAGCCAAAATCCACAACTTATAAACTCACATACTTTCCAAAGATATAAGGTTATAAATCAGATTTTTTGCGTGTTTTCCACTCATACTACATACCTACTCTCGTCCGATGATTACATTTAGTTGTCAGGCATTCACTCCTTTTTTCTCCTGGAATCGCGTTCTGCTACATGTAATTTAATCCTATCAATGTATGTCAAAATATAAATTTTGGTATATATTCACCAGCTTAACATTTAAGAACACAATTTATTTTCGAATCTTAGTACATTTTGGGTCTCACAGTAATAGTAACAGACTTTCCTTTCTGCACTTAGCTTCTCCCTGGCACTAACTCCACTGTAGAACTATCCCTGGTCACGTCACCTACGCCGAAGAATATAGGCCTTACAAAAATTAGTATTAATAACAATTTACAAATAAAGACAAGTAATGAGGGAATGTCTATTCTGTTTGGTTTCTGTAAACACCCAGGCACCAGCCAACGAGAGGCCAAGGTCATATGACGTCACTGGTTGGTGGTATGGAAAGCCAATAGGAAAAGTTGGCGGGCTTTTGAATCCAGCCAGTCAGAGTCACTGGTCGTATGACGTCACTGGCGGACGATATGAATGGACTAATGTGGACATTTTCAGCCAATGGCAGCCATTGACGTGACAGACCTGTGACGGAGGTGTGAATTCTGTCTCTATCTCTCTTTCCAGATTTCCCTGACCTCCGGTTCATATGATTCCCATTGACGTCATAGCCCCAAGATACTGGGTATTTCTTTCTGCATGTTTGTATGTCAGCACTCTGATTTGAGGTCCATTATTTTTGACACCGGTGTCTAAACACTCACCGAAGAAAGCGCGACGTCATAGTCCCTACCATCTGGGTATTTACCATCTACCCGTTACTGTAGGATTATTTGGAGTAAATAATTTATCGGATGACCCTCTCAATGCCATGTTGTTTTCAGCCAAATACAAGGTTATGTGCATCAATCTTTGAAGCACATTGTTCCATTGTAATATTTATTTATAAATTACCTGCTGTTCTCCCTTGTCAATAGTTGAACCAGTTTTGAACCTGATTTCATCTTCAGTCCATTGAATAAATGCTTGTTTATGTGCAGGACTATTTTTGTTCACTTTCAAAGCTTCACTTAAGTGTTTCCATTTTTTGAAACATTCAGTAGCGGTCAAATTTGCAGTTGACTTTAAATCAAACAGTCGACAACAAAAACAAAAGACACTGTCGTTTGATATTGAATAAACTAACCACCGACGTCTGATAATTTCTTCGTTTGGAAGCTTTCTTGAGTAATAAGCTGAAGAGAAATGACGCCCATTTTGATCTTTCGGGAAATTATTTAAATGTACTTGGGAGGGCCCAATTTACACACTACTTTCACCAATTTTTCATCTTTATCCGCTGTAAATAACACCTTTCCCTGCTAAAATATTTGAACTGTTTCGCTAGCGGCTGAGTCTACACTGCTCTGGGACCGATACATTCGCGCGGCTCAAGCAGCCGTTTCCGAGAACGCGGGTCGCTTCGTAGGAAGCGCTCTCGTTGCTTTCCATATAGCAGCCCATACATTAGTGGGCAAACGGGCAGTACTGGAATGCGGTGAGCCGAGTCCATCGCAAATACTTCTAGATTGAGAGCGACAACACGCCAGGGTTCTCACCCCACATTCCAAGAGTCAGCGTGTAATCCCTCGATCGCTATTAACACACAGTCTGACAGACCGTCTTGGACTGACGCACATGCTGCAATGGACGCTCTTCCTGGCAAAGGTTCTTAACTGACTTTTTTAAACTGTACAAGACCTTCCCATGTTTATCCATTTATATTTATGTAGATATATACGAATATGTTTATATACATTTACCTTCATATAATCATTTCTGAGTTCCTCGTACAATATTTTGCAGCTTTCAGGTATAACATGTCCCAAAGATTGGAAAACCCTTCAAAGGGTCCGTAGAAACTTCGATCTAAAGAGGAAGTGAGCGGCTGTGTCTTTGAACATTCCCGCGTGTGTGTGGGCAACGAAGGACCAGGAATGACCGGCGGACCCTACCACCCCTGGCCTCCTGGTCCCTCGCTTTTCTCGATAGTCTATGTAGCAGTGATTAACTGCATAGAAATAGCACCTTTATTAATAAGGGATACGAGAAGCTACGAGATGACAGGTCTTGCTACACATGCTAAATACATACACCCACGAGATAAGTCCGTAAACGTTAATACGTTGAATTTCTTTTTTCTTTCGATCGACAGAAATAGGTAATTAAATTAAATGGTTAAGTTAAGCCGTCCTTCAAGAACTTGTACGAGCTGTGTCACACCTGACACAGCTGGTGGCCAACATCAAGCCGTTTTAGACAGCAAACGACTCCCTATCTCCTAGCCACAGCCTGCCCGACCTTCGCCTAAATTCAACATCAAAAAGCTACAGTCAACAAACTAAGCAACAGGGACGGAGGGGCAGGAAATGCCCAATAGCGTCCCGTGTCGCCATGGCCCGCCATGGCGACACAAACCTCCAGTGATCATCATCATCAAGCTGGCACGCGCGGCGCCCTCCAGACCCCGGCGCCCCCCCCCCCCCTAAAGCCGGCGCTGTTTACTGCGGTATACAGGAAGAGACAGATATATTCCAGATACATATTTATGTATGTGGTATGCATTAATGACTAGAAGGTAGAGTTTTGATTATAGAGTAGCAAGTTTAACATATGATGCGATTAGGTTGAAATGCAGCCTGATAATCCTTATCACAGCATCACCTACTCCAAAATTACTGATTAATGTAAAAATTTCAATGATAGTAACGTAAAATATTGCCATTGTAGATTTATTTTATTATAAGCAGGGTATAAAGTTATTTCAAAAGCTTTAGTGTGTTTATTTTTTTGAATTAATTATATTATGCTAACTTTGTTAGTTTAAGATGTTTTTCTTTTCTGTTTCTCTAGATTGCTCTCAGTAGCGTAGTGCTGAGCCAGTGAATACATCTTCTGTTAACTGATATATCTTATATTTTTTATCTTTATATTTGTTACAGAACTGCCGACTTCTGAGTTTGACCGCAAAATGACACTTTCATGTGATAGGAGGGAAGTCACAAGTAATATATTTTTATGTTCTTGGATGACTCCATTACAGTTTTAACCATGAGAGTACGTATTATGAATTCTACTTTTTCCATGTTTTCAGATTGCAATAAACAGTTTTTACCGCCGAACATGAAAACTTTGTGGAGATACAGATAGTTCTATCCTCAACTAAGCACGGCTGAGTGGGCAGACTCACTCGACAGTGATCTTCTGGTGACCCTGTCATCCCTTAAGGATCTATAGGCCACGGATGAACCCTCACCACAGTGGCTGCCCAACTCAAAACCAACCGAGAGCTGGCTTATTACAGATGTGGGTTAAACAGGAGAGTCGAGTGACACACGACTCAAGCCAATTATTGAGGCGAGTGTATATAGGAACAGATTACACCTATATTTACATCCATACTCTGCAATTCACAAATATTGCGATTGGCAGAGAATGTTTGCACAAAAACCGACTCTGGGCACCATAATCTCGAATACCCTGCGGAAAGAGAGAATATACACTAACGAGCCAAAGAAACTGGTATATACATGCGTATGCAAACACAGAGCGCCGAATTCTCGCACGGCATGGAATAAAATGTTTTTACCGACCACCTGCTAAAATTCGGGACTACCTCCGCTCAGTTAAGGACGATCTTGGCCTCAGAGTTCCTGGAACTTAAAGCAACCCGTGCGAGTGTGGAAAGTGCTACATCGGTCAAACCACCCACACTGTACAACACCGGTGTGAAGAGCACAAACGCTATCTTCGCCTGGGACAATATAGCAAGTCAGCAATCGCCGAGCATGAGTACAACCATGGCCACAGGGTCGACTTCAACAACGTTACGATTGAAATTCAATTGGCTAATACCAACAACAGAGAGAGTGGCCTATGTCTTAACGAGGCATGGAATCCAGCCTTGGCAACTCTACGCAGAGAGCGTGGCACGCATGTTCAGCAAACGCAACAAACGGTTCCAATATTGACTTCCTCGGCCCGCAACGAACACTTGTAGTCCCGCCCGTTCACTGCCAGCCGCCGGGCACTGGCGTCGGCAGCAGCAGCAGCAGCAGCGTCATCGGTATGGCTTACGCCATTAAGTTTTTGCAGTTCCAGGGAAAACCCTATGACTGCTATCTGATGTGCTTTTTTGGAATTGGCTTTTTGACTGAGTCATCAGTTGATTAGACTTGTCTGTTGATATTCTTGTTCACGACGTGGCATTAGGGCGGTGATCAGCTGCGTGAGCAGCGTGACCACGACCGTGAGCTGGTCGCTGGGTCAAGTGCGGAGCGATACTTTGCCCTGAGCTGCTTCTTCTTTTCGCAGCCAGAGAAGCAGGCTGCGTGATTTAGTCCGCAGTTGCAGCAGACAGCCTCTTCCCTGGCTACGGTACATTCGGCAGCACGATGGTCAGCCCCACATCTGGTGCATCTGCGCCGGTTTCTGCACTCCTTTGCCTCGTGACCATGGAGCTGGCAGTTAAAACACTGCCGGAGTTCGGGCGGGGAAGGCCTCTTCTTAGCAGCCTTCCTAGCCCTCTCTCTCGGCAGTGCTGAAGCGGCCACAGGCAACGGCTGGCTCGGCGGGCTGGGCTGCACCATGTCGCAGCCGATGCCCTGGTCACTCATCAGGCTGGTGGCCCTCGTCAGGTCGGCGGGGCATGAGGCCAGGATCTGCAGGCCTCCCTCGACAGGCCAGCAGAACAGAGGCAGCTCTGTAGCCAGCAGAAGCTGTACATACAGGCTGCCCCAGTTTCCCTCGTAAGCCGCCACCACGGGTTGGGCAGGACCCTGCTCCGTGGTTGGTGCTGTATCCTCCTCATGCTACGGCGTGGGCGACGCTGGGGGTGCTTGAATTGCCACCGTGTCGTCCTGGGTAGGGCTGGCTGGTGCAGGTGGCTCCGGTGCTTGGAGGCCTGGTGCATCTGTCCCCGGAGTCTGCAGCTTCTCTGCAGTTTCGGGGTTCTTGGCGCCTGCAACTTGCCACTCCGTGGTCGCTGCAGTTTGTTGCTTTCTGAGCAGACGTTTCTGCTTCCCATTCAGCTTGCGGAAGAGTTTCTTCGAGCAGAAGTCGTCCGCGAGGACCAATGGCATTGTTGCTAGGGCCGCCGGGCGCTTGTGCCCCTTGGCCGCAGCATCATCGTGGATGACTTTGACGTCCTCATCCCCTGAGTATTTCAGTGCTGAAAAGCACACGAAGGGGTTTGTTGGTAGAGACCAACCATACCTCAGGCCGGCATGTATGACCCACAACGACCAAGAAGTAAACTGATACTTCTGTTTGGGTTGGCAAGATCCATTGGTTCGAGACGTCCATCAGCGCGCAGGTCGAGCCGGGTCACGAAACCGTCTCGCCTCAATGAAGAGTTCGTCGCCATCTGGTCCGTCCTCAGCTGCCGACGGGTCGGCCTCGGAAGCAGCAGCACTCATGTCCCGTGAGTGCGTCCCCGTGAGGTCGTGAGGTCTGTGTCAGTCGTGACTGGCGTCGGAGAGAGCCGTTGGCCTATATAAGGAGGTGCTGCACCTGGGCTGTCTATATTAAGGACTTTACGTCCACATGTTCACAATCTGAAAAACAAACAATATGATATAATAAAATGAGGCAAATAAAATAAATATATAAAATAATTGTTTACACTAAGGCTGAAAAGAGTACTCGCTCTACAGCAGCCCACCCCTGGTCCTCAGCAAGGGGAATGAAAGTTAAAAAAAATAAAAAAAAAAAAAAAAAAAAAAAATGGGCTGTCTAAAACCAACTCGGAACTCGGACGGGCTACATCGGTTTGCATACGAGTGCATTGAGATTAGCTAACTGACTGCTCGCGTAAGCGGGCACTCTTTGCTCCAGCGAAGAATATAGTGAGCTGCTTCTTCTTCTCTGGTGACTGCCTTGGAAGTGGAACCCCCTGGCGTGAGATTTCTTAGGGTTGTTTCCGGTTCGGACAACCTTACGGTGACAACACCGGACCGGAGCAACACTCCCTTTAGGCCTTCTCCTACCTAAAAAGCGGTCTGATTCGTGCGGCACTTCTTGCAATTTGGCCCCTGAAAACTCAGCGACTCTCCGCACTCGCCTTTACCGGAAGAAAACGAGATGGAAGTGACGAATCCATCCTGTGCGTCGGCGCCTGACAATCTCACCAACTCTCCGCGCTCACCCTCTTCAGAAGAAAGTGAGAACGAGATGGAATCGACGGACAGTCAGAACCCTGACACTAGGAAGGACACATCCCTGCCAAGTCTCATGCTGACGCCCCAGCCGCACAAGGACGTGGTGAACCACGCCTCTTGCTGCTGAAACTACAAAATTCCCAAGAAGGTAGAGGGCACATCCTCCACCATCAGTGTTTGCACTAAACAGCTGGAGAGGAATGTTGCCAGCAAAGATAGGAAGACGCTGAAGAAGAGGAAGGGGGTAACTGACCAAGTGACTGCCACACCACTTGCGCGGAAACCAGGAAGCTCAGCTAGTCCAACTGTTGGGAGACAACCTAATCAGTGAGTTGATGAGGAAGGCTTTGTGTTTCCTAAAAATACTAGTAAACTTCCACCAGCGCTGGACCCCATTATCGTCGAAACTAGAAATCAATTCCAACCCCTGCAGCCTGAACCAACACCACCAGTGCAGAAATCCGCACACATTCTTCCTATCGTTGTGCAATTTGAGCAGAGTTATAAGACATTCCATGATAAAGGTTGAAGCTGTTGTGAAGAACTCCTTCGCTGCCAAAACTGCCGGTGGTGATAAGATAAAGTTCACCTTCACCACAGAAGACTACTCAGTCGCTACAGGGATGTAGCAGGACAGCAATGTCCCGTACTACACGTTTCCAGTCGGAGCAGTCCCGCTACTTAAAGTCGTCTTCAGGGGCATCCAAAGAACTCTTCCCACTGAAGATCTCAAAGAGGAACTCTCAGAGATGGGATTTACTGTTCAAACGGTGGCCCACCTTCGCCGCCCAGGCAGCAACATATTAATGCCACTATTCTTGGTGATCCTTGCCGATTGCCAGGAAAACAGGGAAATCTTTGGGGTAGAGAATTTGCCACCTCGAAGTGAAGGATTTAGAAACTCCGGGCAACGGCAGGACCTGCGCAATGTTACAATTGCCAGCATTTCGGTCACGTGGCCAACAATTGTAAAATACCTCCAGTCTGCGTTAAGTGCGCAGACCAACATGATTCCACCAAATGCACCTCGCAGAAGGGACGAGACACCTCCAAGTGTTCCAACTGTGGAGGTTGACAGGTGGCCAGTTACAAAGGCTGTCCGACCTTTTAAGGGAGCCAGAAACTGACTTAGAGACATTCCAACTAAACAAGATAAACCATGAGACCGTGCATCAACAACAAACAGCACAGTGCGGCAAGACCAGACTCCAGCTCCAGGGCAGCAGGGCAACTCTCCCGCAACAGGGCAAGATCAGGCTCCCACTGCCACGGCGAAGAAGAAGTCCACGTCGCAGTTGCGCCGCAGATGGAGGAGAAAGATTGGATCGAACAGTGTAACTGAGCAACAACACCCATTGTGAGAGAAGATGATTCCACGCACGAGGCGCTCCTACCGGGCGCCCCGCTGATCCGTCTGCATCAACGTCACCTGAGCAAAGAATCAAATCAGTCGACCCACCTACTGGTCACCACGTCTCCCCGCAACAGCAAAGAATCACTTGCGAAACGGACCGTGAAGCGCAACACAACCTAGACAGAGTTACTAACATGCTGGAGTCTGCCTTAAAGATGATGTGCCACATTCCCGAGCAGCTGCAGAAAGTGACCGCGCCGTAACTAACGCTCTGGCCTTCCCAAAGTGCCCACACTGCAACCACAATGGATAGACAGCCTCATATTCACTCCTTATCTTTCTGTGCTTGGAATGCTAATAGCATGTTCAACCAACTGCTTGAGTTTAGGCAGTTTCTTCGAGATTAAGATATTGACGTATGTCTGGTGTCAGAAATTTTCTTGAAACCCTGTCTGCGATCCGCAGTAGCCAATTACAGTTGTTACCGCCCTGACAAACCCACCGCTGGAGGTGGAGTCGCCGTTTTCATTTAGAACAGTATTCCACATCATGAAATAGTCCTAAAACCCCTCCAATAAATGGAAAACGTCGGCGTTGAAGTGGCTACAGCTAATGGGAACCTAACCATCGTCTCAAGCTACCGATCTCGTCGAAGACGGCTCGAAGAAACCGACTTTACGGCTCTGGCAGATGTCAGTGGAAAAGTCCTGATCGGCGGCGACCTTAATGCTAAATATTCCGACTGGAATAGTAGTTACAACAACACGGTGTGTGTAGCATTGAGACGCCTCAAAAACAAATACAATTTGTGCATATGGTCACCAGAAGAGCCCACACACTACCCGAGCAACGACAACAGACCAGATGTACTAGATGTAGTCGTCACCAAGGGCATCCAGGGCTACGTCGAAACCTCAGTCATAAACCGACTATCCTCAGATCACTGTCCGGTTATGATTGAGGTTGAGGTTCGACCCTGGCAAACTCAAGAAGAACCATCTTTCAACTACCACAAAACAAACTGGAGGCGTTACCAGGAACACCTACAGACAAATCTAGCTGACCCACCTGAAATCGAGAACATTGACGTCGCCCTTCAGTCTTTTGAGGCAGCAGTCAAAGATACAACTGCAGCTTCCACTCCAGTCAGGATACCTAGACCAGCTCCCACTCCGCAGCTTCCTCCCACTTACTGGCTGAAATCCGCCACAAAAACCGGATTGACAAATAGGGGAAGCTCACGAGAAATCAGGGGACCAGAAGACTATTTAATCGCTTGCAAAGGGATATTAAAGCTTCCTTGATTCTGCATCGGAACCAAGAGTGGGAAGCAAGAGTCTCAATGCTCCACCCGGAGGATGGGTCTCTATGGCTACAAACAAGGAGACTCATCAGGCGAAGGCAGCAGCTCCCCCCCACTGCACGGCCAAAGAGGCCTAGCCGTCACCCCGGAGGAAAAGGCTTCGCACTGTCTGATGTTTTTGTGAAGAATTTTCGGCTTTCGCAAACAAACGTGGACCCCACCCACCTCACTGCAGTTCAGCCTGAGAGTCTATCTCGACGCCGAAGATGACCATCAAATGACGGAGGAGGTAGCCAGCTACGTGTTGGAACTGCACCAACACAAAGCACCAGGGCGTGACGAGATCAGCAACACTCTCCTCACGCATTTTCCTCCAGAGACCTCTGTCAACGTCACCGCTATCTTCAATGCTAGGAGGTGGCGTATTGACATAAACCCCACCAAGACACAAGCCATTATATTAACCAAGGGACTTGGGGCCCGTCAACCAACTCATCCTGACCCAACACTTCAGCTATATGGTGGAGAAATCCTATGTTCCATCACGGCACGCTACCTGGAGGTGACTCCAGACAAGAGATTGAACTGGTGTAGCCACATCAATGAAGTCCGTCGGAGAGCAAGCACCAGGCTCCACAGTCTTTACTCTATTCTAAATAAGGACAGCAAGCTAGCCCCTTCCACTGGAGTCAAGAGATACGAGGAGCGTCCAGAAAGTAAGTTCCGTTTGGTAATAAAATGAAATTGTACACAGATAAAGAAGAAATTTTTATTGCACAAAATTCTACAACTCTTAAACTACTTTTCCACATAACTGCCGAAATTTTTCAGGCATTTTTCATAGCGTGGCACCAGGTTTTGTATACCTTCTTCATAGAAATCTGCCGCCTGTGTCTTCAACCAGTTGGAAATAGTTTCTTTCAGCTCGTCGTCATTGGTGAAGTGACGACCGCCAAGGAAAGACTTGAGATGTAGGAACAGATGAAAGTCGCCAGGAGCGAGGTCAGGGCTGTACGGAGGATGGTGAAACACGTCCCAGCCAAATCCCTGTACGAGGTTTTTCGTCACGTTTGCAGTGTGTGGTCGTGCGTTGTCGTGAAGCAAAACAACACCTTTTGACAGCAGTCCCCGGTGCTTATTCTGAATTGCACGGTGCAATTTCCGAAGTGTCTCGCAATAAGCATCGGCTTTGATTGTTTGACCACGCGGTAAGAAGTCAATGAGTAGGATGCCTTTCCAGTCCCAGAACACTGTGCACATCATTTTCCGAGGTGTCATGATTTGCTTCGGCTTAACCTTTGGTGGGGATGAAGTGTGCCTCCATTCCATTGATTGCCGCTAACTCTCAGGGGTGTCGTAAGAAACCCACGTTTCATCTCCTGTGATTATACGTCTCAGAAATTCTTCGCCGCTTTCAGCATAACGGGTCAAAAACTCAAGTGTACTACCCATCCGTTGTGTTTTGTGTTGATCAGTGAGAATCTTTGGTACCCAACGTGAGCAAAGTTTACGGAATTTCATTTGTTTGGTAACAATTTCATGCATCAGTGATCGTGAAATTTGGGGGAAGTCCATAGCGAGAGCACTAATTGTATATCTACGGTATTCCTGGATCTTGTCATCAATCGCGTGAACCAGTTCTTCTGTAACCAAAGGTGGACGCCCACTTCGTTCTTCATCGTGCACATCACTACGCCCGCCATTGAACTGTCGGACCCATCGAATCACTCATCGCATTTGGCCCGTAAACATCGCAAATTTGCTGATAAATTTCACTTGGTTTCACTTCCCTCGCATTCAGAAACCAAATCACAGACCTGATTTCACAGGCGGCGGGATTTTCAATCAACGCCGTCATTTCAAACAAGCACAACAAAGCGTACGTAACTGACAGTGGTCTCCAAATGGCGCACGTTCTTCCCCTTGATACACATCGTCTACAGCGCATGTGTGGAACTGCAATCACAGCGCTGCAGCGGAGATAAATTGAAACGGAACTTACTTTCTGGACGCACCTCGTATACATCGCTCATACGCCCCATTATGGAGTATGCATGTCTTCTGTGTGCATACGCCAGTGATAGGCAGATTAGAAAGCTCCAGGTTATTCAAAATAGGGCCCTAAAGAGAGCCCTCCACCTCCCGTTCCGGTTCTCCAAGGATGCACTCCACGAGGCCGTCGGCATACCTAAATTGAAGGATAGATTCCGCCAGCTGGCGGAGATATTTTACAAAAACTCCCGACAGTGCAACAATCCGGCGGTCAACTCGCTTGGAAGCTACAACAATGGGGACGATAGGCATAGAAGACCGCTCAGTCTCCTAAAAAACTGACACCCAACAAGAAGACACACTGACAGTTAAGAGAATTGTAACTCCTGCATCACGTTGGAGGCAATGTCTTTGGACAAATACTCCACCACCCCCCTTCCCCCACCTGCCTGTAACCTAAGGCAGTGACGGTGCCATGTGTGTGTGGGCTGTCTAAAACCGGGGCGTCACGAAATTCAATTGTTTGTTTGTCTGTTTTGGGCCGTCTCAGTATCCGACGGTCAGCCGACCTGTAAAGACGTCTCGACACCTGATGAAGACGACGAAGCTAGTCGTCGAAATATTGTGTTTTCAAAACACTATCCGGCGGTACACCCGTGAAGACTTCATTTCAAGCATACGCCGGGAAAGTCTCCGTTCTTACAAGATAACAGGTGTCTGGCGCAGGCGTTAGATCGGTTACTGCTGCTACAAATGAAGGTTATCACGACTTAAGTAAGTTTGAACGTGGTGTTACAGTCGGCACACGAGAGAAGGGACACACCATCTTCGAAGTAGCGTTGAAGTGCGGATTTTCCCGTACGACCATTTCACGAGTGCACCGTGAATATCGGTAATCTAATAAAACATCAAATCTCCGATATCGCTGAGGCCGGAAAAAGATCCTGCAGGAACGGGACGACTGAAGATAATCGTTCAACGGACAGAAGTGCAACCCTTCCGCAAATTTATGCAGATTTCAATGCTGAGCCTTCTGACATATATCGGCATGCTTCTCTTTTCCGAACGTAGAAATCGTAGTGGTATTTGCCAGTGTGTCCATTGGTACGAACCGGTACCTGGCCGAGTACAACCACGATGCACCTGAAAATTTGATCATGTATTTTGATGTAAAAAATCTCTACGGCTGACCCATGTCACAGTTCCTACCCTCTGAAAGGCTTGATTGGGTATCTGCCAAGCAGATTACTAGCAATGATTTCATGAGCGTAGCAGCCGCCTCACCCAGGGATTTCTTTTTGGAGGTAGACTTGACCAGTCTCCAGTATACACAGGACAATCTAGCGGACCTACCTGATCATACCGTCTCC
This sequence comes from Vandiemenella viatica, assembly GCA_031002005.1. NCBI lineage: Eukaryota > Metazoa > Arthropoda > Insecta > Orthoptera > Morabidae > Vandiemenella > Vandiemenella viatica. The sequence continues at coordinate 9,676,185 of JARYHS010008074.1, read as the reverse complement.
CAGTAGGTATAAAAGGGCGGAGCGCGCTCAAAAAGTGCGGTTCTTGCACGGAACACCTCTATTGTTCTAATTGGATACATTGTATCATTCTATTGTTCTCCCCCCTCCCACCTGTCAATCATTTTCACACCTCTATTGTTCTTCCCCCTCCCACCTGTTAATCATTTTCACACCTATTGTTCTCTCCCCCCTCCCCCTTGACTAACCACTTGTCTCGAGTGCCACTTGACTAACCACTTGACATGAGGGCCACTTGACTAACCACTTGACTAACCTCAGTTACACCCCTATTGTCCTTGACCACGCACCCCTCTAGCCGCACCAGGTGTGACGCAGCCGTTGCCAGACCACTTGAGCGAGCAACTGGACTTTCGGACAGATGTCGACATGCCGCTCCTTTTTCGAACGATGAATTCGCGGAGGTATTTGCCAGTGCGTGCCGAGGCAAATAACAGTTACATGCCGAGGCAAAATAAAAGGTACATGCTGCGGCGGTGGGGGCGGGCGCCGCCACGTGGTTCGCCGTCGGGTTGGCCACGTTGTCTATACACACACACACACACACACACAAACACACACACACACACATCGCGCGGCAAGCGGCGGCTGAACCGCGGCAAGGTTGCCGCGGTGCGGCAACATGCCGCGGCTGAGTCCCGCTGCAGGAAGTGACGTTGCGGCCGCACGGCGCCACGGCGCAGCTCGTCGCTGCGGTTGCAACACCTTCGGCGGCGGGGATCCGTGCGGCAGCCGTCAAACGCGGCAGCCACAAAACACCGCAGGACTCCAGCCTCGTTATCATTAGAGTCGCGGAAACGGTGACCTGGGGTGAAGTTTCTTTCTTAAGTTAGGAATTAATGTCTTTAAACATACGACGAACGAGAATATGGATGCCTCAGACGGGGATTCGAACCAGCGATCGTTGTTGACGGCATTCGATGGACGTGGAATAAAACATTATACTTTTATATTGAGCGCTTAATAAAATGCGATTTAAACCAATGAGGTTTCTTTCTTAAGTTAGGAATTAATGTCTTTTAAACATACGACGAACGAGAATATGGATGCTCAGACGGGGATTCGAACCAGCGATCGTTGTTTGACGGCATTCGAATGGACGGGAATAAGCATTATACTTTATTATTGAGCGCTTAATAAAATGCGATTTAAACCAATGAGGTTTCTTTCTTAAGTTAGGAATTAATGTCTTTAAACATACGACGAAAACACATTTCTGAAAGCTCATTTAACGTAATATTAAGCACGTCATTTCTACCCCAATCACACTAAGTACGATGATAAAATTTATACAGCGTTGATTGTAAAAAACTGAACTTTCTATTTATCTAAAAATACTTTTTAAAAAACTGCTATTTCTGATAGTTGATTACAAATTTCGCTCGCTGAGCCAGAGGCTGATCCCCCAAGGAGGGTCGAGTCTAACACAATGCTCCCTTTTGTTATCGCCCACTCGAACGCGCCTGATGCACAGACCTAAGCGCAACTTCATTTCGCGTAATATTAAGCTTTTAATTTCTACTCTTTACATAACGCGAGAAAAAAAATGTTTATATCATGATAATTCTATGAAAATAACCTTCCAATTAAAATTAATATTTTTTAAAAAACTTTTACTTTTGATAGCTGATCTTAAATTTGGGCTCTGAGCCACGCTTTGTATTGCTGGGGGGTGAGGTTTCTATAGCGTATTGTATGTGTGTCGCTACTGCGGGGCGTTACTTGTGCCGCGCTAAGAGTGGCTGTTTAGAAAATTAAACTCCAGCAAACAACACAGTAAGCGTTCACGCAGCGTCGTTGATGGTTGTACGTAGAAGCTTGAATCGAAAATTTACTGCCGCTGCTGCATTGTAATAAATTATTTAGGTGGAATATACCGATTCCACTAGGATTATCCTGTACTAAGAAATTTTCCCAGGACGGCTGCAGAGGTGTTTCCTAGCGACCAAGACTTACTAACTGCGATAAGTTCCGCGAAAGACGTTTTGTGACGGCGAGTATTTTGGACAAAGTTTTGTGCATATTCTTACGACTCAGACCGAGCGTGTGGGGTGAGCGGTTAACTCTCTGGCCTCACATTCGGGAGGACGCGGGTTCGAATCCCCGTCCAGGCATCCATCGCGCGCTAGTGATAACAAACAAGTATCTGTGCATGCGAAGTAAATAAATATGGGAGTCACGTTTATAGTGCGATACACTGAATGTCATAGGCTAGGATAGAGGCGGAATGCGCAGGCAATAAAAAACCTGGTCATAATGACCAAACGAGCCATTACTCCGTACTTCAGGTGAATGTTGGGTTGGGATCCTTCAAAAGACCATGCCCGAATTCCATTCGATCCTTGCACCAGTCCTATCGTATGCGGCGTTACTGCGTGGCGTCCAAAAAAAAAATACGAGTTACCAATACTATCGACTCTTACACTAACGCTCACAGCTTCAGTTGATATCCAACAGCCTCTATTCATGAATAAAAAATATTGTTGATTGATATGTCATGCGATCTACTCTAAATAAGTTACCCCAACGTATGAAGCATGCGGACTTTGCGTTTATTCATTCTACATTTAAATACTCCAACACTACACGCAGTTTTCGAGTTGAGAGACTTCTCTATTCACAGCCCACTGTCCGGACGCACCTCGATCGTGACTGCGTGTATTGTTGGAATTGATATGGCAAGTGATCTACTCTAAAAAGTTCCCCACAGGTATGAAGCATGCGGTCCTTTCGTTTATTTCATTCCACATTTTAATACTCCAACACTACACACAGTTCGAGTTCATGAGACTTCTCTATTCATAGTCCCACTTATGGTACGTCATCTCGATCGTGACTGCGTGTATTGTGAATTGATATGTCAAACGATCCACTCTAAAAAAGTACCCTATTGTATGAAGCATGCGGACTTTGCGTTTATTAATAGGCTAGGATAGAGGCGGAATGCGCAGGCAATAAAAAACCCAGGTCATAATGACCAAACGAGCCATTACTCCGTACTTCAGGTGAATGTTGGGTTGGGTCCTTCAAAAGACCATGCATGAATTCCATCCAGATCCTTGCACCAGTCCTATCACACTTCGTGATCGGTAAAGATCTGGCCTAGCATTTGGGAGGGCGTGGGCTCGAATCCCAGTCCGGGCATCCAGATTTGAGTTTTCCATGGTTTCCCCAAATAACTCGAGGCGAATGACGGGGATGATTTCTTCATTTGCCATGGCCGAATTCCCCACCGTTCCTCGTCCACTGTCCTTTCCCACCTCTAAAGGCTTCGATGTCGACGAGGCGTAGAACCATAAAAAAAAGAAAACCACGACCACCAACTCCAGATGAATGTCGAGTTATTCATTCAAAATACCATGCCCGAATTCCTTCCCAGTCCTTGCCGCCAGTCCATACAATTATGGCCATTACATTCTCGCAATCACCATAGAGGGGGAATGCGCAGGCAATAAAAAAACCCTGGTCATAATGACCAAACGAGCCATTACTCCGTACTTCAGGTGAATGTTGGGTTGGTTCCTTCAAAAGACCATGCATGAATTCCATCCCGATCCTTGCACCAGTCCTATCACGCATCGTGATCGGTAAAGATCTGGCCTAGCATTTGGGAGGGCGTGGGCTCGAATCCCAGTCCGGGCATCCAGATTTGAGTTTTCCATGGTTTCCCCAAATAACTCGAGGCGAATGACGGGGATGATTTCTTCATTTGCCATGGCCGAATTCCCCACCGTTCCTCGTCCACTGTCCTTTCCCACCTCTAAAGGCTTCGATGTCGACGAGGCGTAGAACCATAAAAAAAAAAGAAAACCACGACCACCAACTCCAGATGAATGTCGAGTTATTCATTCAAAATACCATGCCCGAATTCCTTCCCAGTCCTTGCCGCCAGTCCATACAATTATGGCCATTACATTCTCGCAATCACCATAGAGGGGGAATGCGCAGGCAATAAAAAAACCCTGGTCATAATGACCAAACGAGCCATTACTCCGTACTTCAGGTGAATGTTGGGTTGGTTCCTTCAAAAGACCATGCCTGAATTCCATCCCGATCCTTGCACCAGTCCTATCACGCATCGTGATCGGTAAAGATCTGGCCTAGCATTTGGGAGGGTGCGGGTTCGAACCCCCGTCCAGGCATCCAGATTTGGGTTTTCCATGGTTTCCCCAAATAACGCGAGGCGAATGCCAGGATAATTTCTTCATTTTCCATGGCAGAATTCCTTCCCGTTCTCAGTCGTAACAGCATTACCTAAGGACAGGACTGAACACGTGAAATGACTACGGCAATAACGAGCATGGTGGGGTGAGATGCAATGTTGTCGCTTCACATTCGGGAGGACGTGGGTTGGAATCCCTGTCCGAACATCGAAATTTCGGCATTCCATGCTTTTTTGCGAAATTACTGCATTTGGTGCTTAAGCAATTTGACGGGGAAGTGAAAAGTCCAGGATTCTAATCCCGGTCTCAGCTGCGATTTTCAAAAGCCCTTAACCTGACATTCACATCTGGCACAACTTGCGTTGTAATGTAGTTACACCAGAACACTTCCGTTGTTTGGTTTCCAGTTTAAACTGTAGGTTCTCTACACCCGGCTAAGTTCACGTAGGATAGGATAGGTGCGGAATGCGCAGGTGGTGCAGTCCCAGATAAAATTAATTTCTCACAAACGTCTCTAAGGAATTGGATTTTCATGAAATCTTGCATACTGAACAAATATCGAAAGATGCCGAGCGAAGATCGGTCACCCACGTTCAGCTGTTATATTTTTCTTTTACTTCAAAATCTTCTTTCGAAATTGTATACATCCCTTTCCACAACTTTAGTTTTTCTAGTCTTCGAAATAGTCTGCTCTTTTACCCCTTAAACACGGTTTAGTCTCCACCACTAGAGTATTTGACTACTTCTTGAAAATGGTACTAAATTGTTTATTGATACACCTTAAAAGTACAGAGAAGAGCCGCTCGATTCGTGACCGCTTGCCTTACGAAAGCGTCACAGAACTGATTAGTAGACTAGGCTGGGAGTCTCTGGTAGATAGACGACACACGTTTCGTTTAAACTTATTGGTAAACATGTGTACTCCCACTTTCACTTACGAGTGTAGTGAAATACTTCTTCCACCAACCTATTTGAGCCGGAATGGCAGGAAAGACAAGATTATAGAAATAAGGTGCCGCACTGATTCTCATTGAATTCTTTTTTCCTCGTACCATTAGGGATTGGAATGCACAACAGAAAGATTAGCTTTGGTGCTGAGCACCCTCTGCCACCCACAATTTTGTGAATTGCAGAGTATATATATAGATGTAGATTCACCGAGAGAAGAGATTTTTTGACGAAAGTGTATTATTCTGCGTAAAATTCAAAGTTAAAATTTAAAGAATTTAAAATCCTGCCAAAACGCCCCTTCGCTTCCTGGCGCGTGCAACGACAGTCGTGACGTCACACGTCTGTAAACGCTGCCGCTGCGAATGGAGCGTTTCCTATTACCCAAGTTTTCAACTATTTTTATTGTTTGTTGCCGGTTATTTCTTGTTATTGATGAAAGTTCATTTTGAATATAAAATCGAAAACAATTTGTAAAAGCCTACAGCGGAAAAATATTGAATGTAGGCGCCTTATTTGTGGGGCTAGCTATAGAAACAACCACTGAGTTTTATTCTGTGGAGCTTAAAAATGTAACAACTTCAATTTGATATTGCGACAAAGTCACTTACGATTTCTGTGAAACTCATTTACACCGCAATTTCGTAGTGTTAGATGTAATACGTTGTTTAAGGCGAGAATTATTATGGTTAGGGTCTCTAGGTTCGATCCTCGATTCGAATATGTTCAATTTGTTTTCTGTTGTCACTTTCTTTGGATACTAGTTGCTGTTGATTGCATCGCATAATCATTTTACCCGAAAATCCACCAAAACATCAATTTAATTTTTCTTTTCTTTTTTCTGAAGGCTTCACCCCTTTTTGGATAACAAGCGAATTACAACCATTTGAAACAACCAAAGAAGATTTCAAAAAGGAAAATAGACGTTACTTGCACACCGACCGGACCGAGCGGGGCGGTGTAACGGTTAGCGTTCTCGCATTCGGGAGGACGGCGGTTCGAATCCCCGTCCGGTCATCCAGATTTGGGTTTTCCATGGTTTCCCCAAATCACTCCAGGCAAATGCCGGGATGCTACCTTCAAAAGGCCATGGCCGAATTCCTTCCCATTCCTTGCCCCCATCCTTGCCCCCCATCCTTTCCCGTCTCTAAAGACCTCGATGTTAAAAAGAGACGTAAAGCAGTTTAAAAAAAAAAAAATTGCACACCGAAAATCAAGTTTAAAAAAAAAAATCAATGAAAATTACTTGCACATTAAAATAGACGCAGTTATGTCAGGAAGGTAACCTGCAATTGTATCGTCAGGTAAAAATTCCAATGAAAAAGACACAAAGCGTTCCGGAACTGTTGCAAGATTAGCATGAAATTTCTACAAGTGATGACACTTTTAAAATAAATTCCATTATTCAACGCCGCGCACCTGTATTTTTTGCATGATATTGTCTGTCTGGTAAGTTTAAAAATTAAAGGTTTTCATGTATGGTAGCAATTTGTTTCAATATCTTGCATGGCGCTTAGCAACTATTACGAATTCTTTGAATAAAAACATGGTAGTGCAAAAATCAGCAAACAAAAACAGAAAAAAATGAACGCAAAAAATATTATCCCAACCAAGGTTCGAACGTAGGACGTTCTGAATTCCATTACCACTCTTCAATCACGCAGCAATCCGGACACTACTTCTTAATTGCTTCTCTTTATATTAATAGTAAACACTTTACAGTTTCTTCGTTTGAGATTAAATGAAATGAGGTAGGTAAATGAATAAACAAAAAAATTCAATTTTATTGACAAAAAAGTATCAGTTATCTATAATCTTTAATCTTCAATAAAGAAAAATGGCCCACAACATCCAATTGTTCCGAACGTGGTGAGTGAGCGGTTAACGCTCTGGCCTCGCATCCGGGAGGACGCCGCATAGTGTGATATTTTCTAAATATAGAGAGACAAAAGTCAGTTTTGATAATAATCTACGCAGGGAAAATAGTTATTTATATTGAAAGGAGATAAACCATATTACTCGGAACAAAGGTTTATTTTCCAAAAATTCATGCCTAACAATAGAAAAAATAGTTTGAACAATGGGCTTCCCGTGATCCACCGATTAAGCGCTCCAGTCGGCCGCACCATTCCACTTAGCTTGGTCGATGATTACGCTGTGTTTCTGCGTGTTAGTAATGATCTGTGAGTTGATACTGCTTGTGGTGAGCCTCAAGGTAAGTTTACGCTTGATTTTTTCGTGATAGAATAGCATCATTAAAATAGAGCGAGATTATTTTTAATGAAAAAAAAAATACTACTGAGCCAATTTCATGTTGAGTTTTAGTTCATTATACCGATCTCTTACTATATTTATTTAAAAGAGCTGCTTATTAGCTACAAGAAATTCCTTCATTTGTTGCGCATATTTGCGACACCCATACAACTTTTCTTTATTTTCACTGCACAAATTTCGCGTACAGAATTTTTCGACGTATGGTTTGCTAACGCAAAACAATCAATCTTTAATTATAATGACTCTCAAATTGAAGCTGTTACATTTTTAAGATCAGCAGAATAAAAGTCAGGGGTTTTTTCTATAGTCAGCCCCACAAATAAGGCGTCTATTTTCGATATTTTTCCGCTGTAGGATTTTACAAAATGTTCTCGATTTTGTATTCAAAATGAAATTTCATTAATAACAAGAAATGATCAGCAACAAACAATAAAAATAGTTGAAAACATGGATAATAGGAAACGCTCCATTCCCAGCCGCATCGTTTACAGACGTGTGACGTCATTCAAGCGACCACCAATCCTAGAGAGTTTTCTGTCATGTGACCAGAGGTAAGAAAAAATAATTTTTATTTCGCTTTTTTTACTAAAAATAATCAACTTTTCTTTTCAAAACTGAAAAAAAATATCTTCCTGAAGCATTAATCTACGAGAGTGAGTTCAATTTATAATATTTTTTTAATACTGTCAAATAGCCTATTCATTTAATGTTACCCTATCGCCCAATAGTTACTCACTATTTCAAAATCATGAAGAAAATTGTTTTGACTGAGATCAGATGGTATTAACATCTCTCCGTCACTGCCACCAGTGTCGACAAGTGTGTTAGGCTTGGCAAAATATATATATCGATTTATTTACGTATCGATATTTTTTATAGTATAATCGATATATCTCGTCGATATTTTTATTTTCGATATATTAAAAATCGATATTTCTTGTAGCGTCAACTCTAAGCGCCGACAATATTTTCTGTAGGAACCCAATTAAATATACAATTTTTAGAGAAGGTCGTATGGCATTGTTGTCCGGGAAACGCCGAAGGGTAGTTTGGCCGCCGGTTGACAGTGTTTCGATTTGCCACGCATGAACCTCTGGATAAATATCCGTTATTCTGAACGTGCCTTAAAAAAATATGTTAATTCCTCCTATATAAACAGCTTTTCATCAACGGTCAACAGGTTAAAAGAAGTTGTTAAATTAAAAAAAAAATTAAGGTAACATTAACGTCTAACGTAAGAACTTAAGTAGTATCTCGACTAACCACTAATAGACAGGAAATAGTTAGTAAAGTTATTAGCGGATTGTCAACACTCCAGGCCGGTGCTTTCGGAAACTGGGAAAATTATTTGATATGCCAAATCTCTTCTGCGTCGTCCGAAAGAGTGGCTTCTTGCATTTAACTCGGTGGTTCCGGACAACATCAGTAGATTGACGGGAAACATATAAAACAAAGAGTTCTTTCGATGTCTATATCAGACGAATACTGGTTTCATAGGTTGTAAAAATAAACGAAGTGGTAAAACTTTGTATAATTTCTACATGTGTCTTAATTTTTCGGAATTATCTTAAATATTTTGATATATTTTGGGAATATTTTCTAATAATTACTGGATTTAAAAAGTATGTAGATATATCGACATATCGATATTTTTATCGATACATATCGATACTCTTTGGTAATATCGATATTATATTTATCTATACTATTTGGTAATATCGATGTTATATTTATAGATATATTTTTTCATTTGACCATCCCTAAAGTATGCATAAGAGACAATTAAATTAAAGAGCAGGGGATCGGGCCGGTTGTCGAGTTCAACATCGCGTCGACTGCACTGAGTGAGTGATGCCTTTGACAGGGCTGTCGTCGTCGCTGGCGCTGGTGGCGGACGAGGACGAGTTCCACGAGAACCTGGTGGTGTGTCGCGGCGGGCTGTTCCGCAAGCGCTCCGTGTCGCTGGAGGACACGGCGCCCTCGTCGCTGGGTCCTATCGAGCAGCCCGCGGAGTTCCACTCGGCGCCCGCCTCCCCCGAGGGGGCCGCGCCGAGTCGCCGCCCCCCGCCGCCGTCCAGCAGGCGCCCAGCGTGGCGCACCGCCCCCAGCTGCCGCCCCCGCGCGCCCACTCGCCCACCGCCTCCTGCGACTCGCGGGCCGACCACAGCGACGGGCTCTGGAACGAGTCGCAGGCGACGGTAAGCAGTGCTGCCAACTGTGAGGGGCACGCAAGGCAAGCATCCTCAACCTCTCCCCTCAAGGCCAAATTCCTATCACAGAGTCCGTTTGACTGGATGATAATTGTGCTGACCGTATACTAACCTTTACACAGAGATTTGTGGAATTTTTTTCCTGATTGGAAAGACCAATTAATAAGAATATCTGCTAGGATTATAATGCAAAATCACATAAACACTGTAGAAAAGCTCAACTAGTACTCAACAAATGTGATCACTGATCATACTTCTTAGACCAAATACTCTTAGATACTAGGAAATGATAGGATTTCTTGTAAGGAATCTATACACCAATGTACTTCGTTTAAAGGTACACGCGGAGTCCGAGCCAGACCTCGGGTAATTCATCGATGTCACCCTGCACACACAAGGGACATGAAATCCTCAAGGCTTCCTCAGTCCCAGAGCTGGCTTCACGATGGCCACATCCGATGATGAGCACGCATTGGCTGCTCTTAGTTTGTTAATCGCGGCAAGTAGCGCTAAACATCGCGCAAAAAAGTGCTTCGGAAAAAAGTGTATGGTACAAAGAGTGGCTACTCGAAAGAAGAAAATATTCTCACTCAGATCTTATTTCAAAATCGAAGTGTTTTCCAAAAGATGTTCATAATTATTTGAGGATGAACGAATAAACCTATTTTCATCTGTTATCGTTAGTCTCTCCATTTATTACAAAGAATGATACCGTTATGCGGGAAGCAATTTCGCCCCATGATAGACTTAACTGCTACGCTGCGGTTTTTGGCAACGGGAAGAAGCTATGATG
>JARYHS010008074.1:9588403-9664779 GCA_031002005.1 Vandiemenella viatica | reverse complement strand
TATCGGCTAATGTCTTGTTGAAGCGTTCTGTGAGACCGTTTGTCTGAGGGTGGTATGCAGTTGTCATCCTGTGGACAACGTCGCATCTTGACATGACCTCTGATACTAGTCTTGACTGGAATACCTTTCCACGATCGGATATCATCACACGTGGTGCTCCATGCTTCAAAATAATGTCTTCTACTAGAAATTTTGCAACCTCTGGAGCTTCTGCAGTCGGCACAGGTTTGGTGACAGCGTAGCGCGTGAGGTAGTCGGTGCAGACTATTATCCATCGGTTACCGGTTGTCGACTTCGGGAACCTCCCCAAAAGGTCGATCCCAATTCGGTGGAATGGAACTGCTGCAGGTGGAATTGGTACTAGATGACCTGGAGGTAATTGCGGCACATGTTTCCGTCGCTGGCACTCTTTACAGTGACTCACATAATGCTTGACAGATCGGTAGAGACCCTTCCAGTAATACCTGCGTCTGATTCGGTCCAGGGTCTTCACAAATCCCAGATGACCGGATATTGGAGCGTCGTGGAAATACTTGAGAATAGCTGGCTGGAGATGAGCTGGAACGACCAGAAGCCACTTGGGGCCTAGTGGATCGTAGTTGTTCTTATACAATGTCCCATCTATCAATTGAAACCCTCCTTTGGCCGGTTCTCCTTTCTCCAAGGCGTCTATGGTTCTTAATAACTCTGAATCTTCCCTCTGTTCAGCTGCAACGTCACCTAATTCAGCGAGGGCTGAAATTCCATTCATGCTGTTGTGTTCTATTAAAGGATTCCTTGAAAGGCTGTCGGCATCCTTGTGTTTGCGTCCGTTTTTGAATACCACCGTGACGTCGTACTCTTGAAGTCTAAGTGCCCATCTTGCTAGTCGACCTGATGGATCCTTCAAGCTGGTTAGCCAACATAAAGAATGGTGGTCTGTTACGACGGTGAAAGGTTTGCCGAATAAATACGGACGAAACTTGTTGATAGCCCAGACAACTGCGAGGCATTCTTTCTCGGTTGTAGAGTAGTTTATCTCGGGCTTAGAGAATACTCTTGATGCATAGGCTATCACCTTCTCAGCACCTTCCTGAATTGCACAAGCACTGCACCGATCCCATAACCGCTGGCGTCAGTGTGAAGTTCAGTTTCTGCATTCTCGTCGTATAAGGCTAGAACTGGTGCGGAAGTTAGAGCCTCCTTAAGTGCCTGGAAAGATCTTTCTTTAGTTTCATCCCAGTAAAACTTGGCGTCTCCCTGCAAAAGTTCTTGCAGTGGACGTGCCATGTTACAGAATCCTTTTATGAAACGCCGGAAGTATGAGCACAGCCCAAGAAAGCTTCTCACATCACGAATGTGCTGAGGAGTTGGAAATTCCATGACTGCCCTTACTTTATCTGGATCAGCGCGGACGCCATCTCCGTTGACCAGGTGCCCCAGGATTTTTATCTCTCTGGCGACGAAGAGGCACTTCTTCGGATTGAGCGGAGTCCTGCAGTCTGAACACACTTCAGCACCGTTGACAGGCGACTCAGATGTTCTTCAAATGTTTTCGAGAAAACAACAATGTCATCTAAATAACAAAGACACGTCGTCCACTTAAGGTGTCGAAGTAAGTTGTCCATCATGCGTTCGAATGTGGCCGGAGCGTTGCATAATCCGAATGGCATTACTTTGAATTCATAGAGGCCATCAGGTGTAATAAAAGCCGTCTTTTCTCTGTCAGCTTCGTCAACCTCGATTTGCCAGTAGCCTGTCTGCATGTCCATGGTTGAGAAGTATGTAGCTCCTTTCAAGCACGTCTAAGGCGTCGTCGATGCGCGGCAGTGGGTAGACATCTTTCTTTGTGATTTTGTTCAGCCGCCGATAGTCGACACAGAATCGCCACGTACCATCCTTCTTCTTTACGAGGACCACCGGAGATGACCAAGGACTCTCCGAAGGTTGAATAATGTCATTATGCAACATCTTCTCCACTTCCTCTCGAATTATTCGCCTTTCGACTGGTGACAATCGGTACGAGCGCTGGCTAATGGGCGGATGATCCCCAGTATTGATACGATGCTTTATCGTGGGCCGTTTCGTCTGACCTTTTTTTTGCTGGGGTGTGAATACACCAGAGAATTGGCGTAGTATAGCTAACACCCGGTGGTGTTGTTCCTTGGTCAGGCCGGACCCTATTGGCAGTTCCATAGTGTTTCCTCCAGCGTGTTGTCGGTACTAGTAACAGAGCATGGATCTTCGTTAATGACGTTGAGCTCGCCCTCCTGGACTGGTTCAGCTGTCCCTATGCACATTCCCTTGGGGATAATTTGTGACTGCTCGTGACAGTTGGTGATCCAAATGTCTCCTCGACCACCGATAATGCTTATGATAGCCGCTGGTATGTAGATTTCTTTCGTGAGCCTAATAAACTTTCTACTATCGACAAGCACTTCAAGGTTGCGGTCGTCCGTGTTTTTGACTGGGACTCCTCTCATTGCGAACGGCGGGATTGTCACGTTGTCAACGGCGAATAACTTCCCAGAAGATTCTGTGTTACGTGTACCCGTCGCAACGACTTCTTCAATTGCAGCTCAGACGTTCCACAGTCAATGACAGCTTGGGATGCCTTAAGGAAGTCCCATCCAAGGATGACATTATGACTACATTCTGTTAAAATGACAAATTCAACTGGCTGGGTCCTGTTGTTGATGGTTATTCTCGCGACACAAGCTCCAGCTGGCTGGACGTACTTTCCATTTGCGACCTTTAGCACAGTTGCCCCCGTATCACGGAACATTGTCTTCTTTAGTGTGCGACGATAATTGTCCGACAATACGGAGAAAGAAGCTCCTGAATCAACCAGCGCCCGGACAGGTTGGCCGTCGATTATAACGTTGATGAGATTTCCCGACATCTTAGTGACTGTCATCCATGGAGGATTTTCATCTGCGGCGGCCTCACCTCCGTAGATGGTCGCCTTGCTTAGTTTTCCGGCGTGCGGCGGCTAGGGGAGCGGCTGGTAGCTCTGTCCGGCGACGATGAACGGCAGCGGCGCGTCGGGGATCGACCTCGTCTAGGGTACGGCGATGGCTTCTTCCCGTAGGTCGACCGAACTCGTCAGCGGGTGGCTGCCTGGGGTAGAACTGTTCTGATGGCGGACGTCTTGCGGCAAAATAATCGTCAAATACTCGTCTTCTCTCTCTGCAGTAGCGTATGACATGTCCAGGGCGCCCACAGTGGAAACATACTGGCGCGTTGTCTTCTGTCCTCCAGACGTCCGTTCGTCTGCGGGACGTCATAGGTGCCGGAGGATTTGGTTGTGGCCGTGTCGGCCGGTTCCTAGGCTGCCGTTTGGCAGCTGCAGCATACGTCATATCAGGGCGAGGCCATTCTTCACGTCGAGTGCGATTGGCTCGGCAGACAGGAGCTATTGTCTGAAATACCTCTTTTTCCGCCGCGTCGGCTCCTTCATGACCCACTGGGCTTACATCCATGGCCATGATCTGATGCTCACTCGGTTCAAGAGTCCCAGCTGCCATGAACTGTTGTAATTCTTCTCTCACAATTTGTCGTATGAGAGACGCAAAGTCGTGCTGGTCTTCCACAACTGCCATAGGGACTACGTTGGGAAGTCTGTCATACTTCTTTCGCCCAAACCCTCCTTTGTTGCATCTCCTCAATCCGCTGGCACTCTTCCGTCGTAGCGACGTCTTTTATCAGAAGAGCTTGGTACATGTCTTCTGCAATACCTTTCATTAGGTGCGTGATTTTGTCGGCTTCAGTCATATTCGGGTTGACTACGTTGCATAGGGCCAAAACATCCTGTATGTAAGATTGCGTCGGCTCCCCATGTCGTTGGGCCCGGTTCTTCAGTTGTTCTTCCGCCGAGCGGATTTGTCGCTGGTGGTCCCCAAACGTTTTTCTTAAGTTCCGTCTGGAACATTTCCCAGTTATTCAGTTTCTCTTCGTTGTTCTCGAACCACTGCTGGGCGGTTCCGTCCAGATAGAAATAAACATTTGCCAAGCACATGGTATGATCCCACCTGTTGTACTTGGCGACTCGGTCGAACCCTTTTAGCCATTTGTTAGGATCCTGTCCAGCGTCTCCAGAGAACACCGATGGGTGTCGAATGTGCAGCTGGCTTGCCGCCATGGGTTTCCTAATGACGCGGACTTTCGGAAGGACGTACTGAGTATATCCTTTGTAGTCCGGTTCCAGTCCGTGTAGGCGGCGACTTTTACGTTGCCTAATCGGAGCCACGACGATGCAGCTGTTGCACAGGGTACCCGGCGTCTCCACCAAACTATGTCGCGTTGGAACCGGGGCAGGTGTGAATTCGAAGGTTACTTGTCAATGAACACAGCACTTAAACTGAGAACAGGTTTATTGAGAACTCAAACATACACGCAGCACTGACTGCCTCTTGGGCAGAATGCTCTTCTATTTATACACAGATAGAACGTACTAGAGATTACAAGTGTAGTTAACAAGTGAAATGTGTAGAAGTTACAAGTGACCTTAGGAAACATGTAGAATCTTCTGGAAATAATAAACAGAATTAAATAATTTTTGTCAGTGGGCGGGATTGAACCGGCGACCTTCGGTACCGCAATTCGTGACGCTACCCGCTGCGCCATGCTGGCAGACGGTACACTGGCGTTCTTGCGGCAATATTTGTCATTAGTCACTACCCACGGTTCCTCACATAAATATGTTTACAATGAAGAGACTACACACCAGAACACATGTGGACTTTTGAAGAAGTATATTTAATTTAAAAAAGAAAGTTCAATACAAAGGACTCGAGCTACAGACTACGGAGAATATTCCAATAAGCTACCGAAAATCAAGTTTTCTGATATCCTTCAAAAACTATTAAAATTGTCAGTCAGAGGTTATTTGAGGTTTCATCTTTCAAAGTTCTGTCGCTTAAATAGAATCAGCCGTAAATGGAACAAGACATATTAGAACCGTTGTGCGCCGAGAACGTTGGAATTTACTGCGCACGTTCGTTCGTGTCGTGCGGTCATAATTTGTGTTTTTGTCGTTAAATTTGTTAAATTTTATCTCGTAGGTTAGTTCAAACGTCGAGGAACATCATATTCTAGCAGTGTGAGTTTAGTGATCCGTTATATTTATTATAAATCCCCAAATTGTATATTCAGTGTTCGGTGGCTTTTGTTTACATCCGGGATTAACATCTAGTAACAATATTCTTGTTATAGCTTAACAGAATTTCATTGTAAGTTTGTTTCGACAGCATTAGTTTTGTTTTGAAGTAAATTTGTGAAGTGAGAGTGAACCGTTTTTATTTAATAGAAAATCAGTACAGTGTAAACCGAGTTTTTATCTGTTTATATTTGAGCTTAGGTCTGAATATGAGTTCTAGGGTGTTAAATTTCATTGCAATTGTTTAAAAAATTCTTTTGAAATGATTTGTGTTGTTTCGTTGTAAATCTTGTAGTTGATAGGTGTTGTATTTCATATTTCGGAAAAGTTTCGAGTGATTATATAGTATTTTTTAACATTTTTCTTAGAATCCTACTTTTACTTTTCTTTGGCAACTGATACACGAGTATTATTTAAAAAGTAAACTTTTTAAAGTTTTTTCTCCTAAGTTTTAAAGTAGTTTAAAAAGCAAACATTTTAATGCTTTTTCTCCTAATTTCTTAAGTTTTTTTTGAAAGTATCATAATGGATACTAAGTGTGGAAATTACCGAAGATTCGTAAGAGGAGTAGAGTTGTAAAGGTAACGAGAAATTCTGTACCCATATGTATTCGTTACTAAACCAATCAACACCTTTCGAATCGTTACTCGTTACTTTCGGTACAATCGAACAATAGCATGTAGCATTGTAACGAGTCGCGCCGCGTACGGGATAACTTCGTTACTATCGTATCGTTTCGTTACTCGTTACCTTTGGTACACTCGTTACTTTCGGTACAATCGAACACTAGCATGAAGCGTTGTATCGCATCGTATCGCATACGGGACGACTTCGTTCGTACTCGGTAAAGTTAAAGTAAATTGTTTATTTAATAAAATAAGTTTAGCTAAGCTGTACATTCGGAGGAAACTTAAAGTCAAGTAATTAGCACATGGATCTTACGGAAAACCTCTTAATGTATACTTGATTTACTGTAATGAATATTATATACGAAAGAATAATCCAATTTCAAAACAAACACCTGTTTGCAGACAAAAAGAAAAAAGACCTGACAGCGACAATAACTAATGGCGATTATTTTTAAAAATAGCCTGCTCAAAACCCTGCATAGAAGCCTGATGTGACAGTGGGATATGTATTTAACAAATATTATAATCTCATAAAATTATTTCGTTTTTAAATAGGAGGTTTCACCATTGTCTTCCTTTACGGTTTTCATATAATTTTTTCTTTAAAAGTTCATCTTTTTGCGATAGGTTTGTTAAAATAAATGTGGACATACTATCAAATCGGGCCTGCAGGCAAAATACTATTGACTCCCGCGTTAATTGTTTTATTTTAAAACTATCAGTGTTCAAAACTTTTAAATCAATAACAAAGGTTCAGGACAAACATGCGATTAACCGCGATTAATTGTTGTTGCGTCGCGGTTACAACAAACATTTAACATCAAAGCCACAACCGCATTGATGATTGATCACATGGATCCTGCGGTAATAATACAATAACTAACACCAAGCAAAAGGAATAAAGTCATTGTAACTTGTTCTTTGCTTATGGAATTCTGGAACTGCAAAAAATGGTTGCTAGATTTGTTTATGGCAATTATCACAGAATGCAATCAGTAACAGATATGATAAAAGAGCTGAAATAGGATTCACTGGAAGACAGGAGGAGGGTGAAGAGGGCCATGGGACGTATATTGTTGGTGAGGTAAGGAAACATATTAGTTTAAGAATTAAAAGTAATGCTTAGAAGGGAAAAGATGACTATGACCTCAATCTTGTACTTGATTTCAGGCACAAGGATTAGGAAGATTCTCTTTTTAGGTAAGGGTTTCAGGGATTGGAATAAGTTACCAAGAAAAGTTACTAATAATTTACCAGAAACGTTTAAAGAATTTAAAATTAAATGTGGGGCAAATGTAGGTGGGTGCAGGAAGGGGGGAAGATGAGTGTGTAGGGAAATTCTCACCGGAGCGTGCGCTCCATTGCAATTTTATTAAATATTATTAGAACATACCAAGTGCAGATATGTATATCAAAACCTATTAGAAAATTTTATATTGTGAATTACACTATAAAATAAAATAGAAGGTATCAATTATTAAATAAACAAATTTCACAAATCTTTGAAATCAAAAACCTCACTAATGAACTATCAATGAAAAACAATAACTATCTCAAATTATCCATACAAATTTTAATGTTAAACAAAATAAAAAGTACAAAATTAGTCTTTACGTTGGGAAAATTAGTAACCTGCAGTATACGACAAATGCGAGTAACGCAACATGCGAGTAACGAAATGAATTTGTGAGTAACGATTCGGTACTTCGAGCCAGGCGACGAACCCGTTACTCAGTAACGAATACATCGTTACTTTTACAGCTCTAAAGAGGAGTGATGTGCCGGGACTGCGGGCGCTGGTTTCACTGGGGGTGCAGCGATGCTACTAACAGTGACTCTTATGTCAGTATTGCCTGGAACTATTACTCCTGCAGAATTAATGATCAGGAGCAGCGGATTCTGAAGTTCCAGTCAGATCTGGCATCCGCAGAGAGGGATTTAAAGGTCCTGTAGGCAGAAAACTCTGTTCTTAGACTTAGGCAAAACAATGAGTGGAAAGAAGTCAGCTCTGGCAGGAGAGGTAGGAGACCGCTGTCTGTCTGATGGTTTCCAGCTGGAGACATCCAATGTGTTTCGGCCATTGGAGGATCTAGATCAGGGGTGGCCAACCCAAATTATCGTGCGGGCCACTTTCGAAATGCATCATAACTCCACGGGCCACATATAAATTCATATATCTCCAAATTAGATTTAGGACCTACTGTAGACATATTTTTTTAGTGAAAAATTGAAACACAATGAGTTATTATTATTATTATTATTAGTTGTTATTATTATTGTTATTATTATTGTTATTATTATTATTGTGTTTCCTAGTATTCCTACATGTAAACATAGATAATATAATGATACTCATAATTTCCACAGATAATTTTTGAATATATGGATCCACAAATAATGTATGTTTTTTAAATACATTGGTTTACACTATTTTGGCCATTATAAAATAAGTATATTTTGTAAAAGTGTGATGAATCTCGCGGGGCGGAAAAATGATCCAGGTGGACCGCATACGGCCCGCGGGCCGCGGGTTAGGCACCCCTGATCTAGATGGTGACTTTGAGGACCATCAGGTTGGACTGAACGATCTGGGATCTTGTAAAGTAAAAGTGAAAGCTTTCAGGGGTATCTAAATGCAGGAAGGTACTGTTATTTGGATGCAGTCATGGGAGGGGAATCAGTGAGATGATTCAGTTTGACTTGGACCAGATTATGAAGTCTGCAGTATTTTAAAACCAAATGCAGAACTTGGAAGTGTTGTAGCAAATGTGGAAAACATAGGGAAAGATTACTCAGAGGAAGATTGTATTGTAATTGTGGAGGGACCAGGAAATAATCTTGATAAGGACCTCAATTAATCAATTGAGGAAGACATTGCTCACATTTCAAGGAACACACGCCAGACCAATGTGGGATTTGTGGATTTGTTTGAGCGTTATGATAAACCCTGGATGTAGCATAACATTACTCATACTGATGCATCGTTGGAAAGAGTTCTCTGGCAGCCAGCAAATTCACACATTGGGTTGATAGATTTGGCCTGCATTGGTAGGGTTAGTTATACTCGCCATGGACTCCATCTGAATTTCGGAGGTGAAAGGACGTTTTCGCTTCTTATTGCTAATGAGATCAGGGATGCCAGGTTAGTGAAAGAGGTTTTACTGTTATAAGTGGTGTTAAGTCGCGGCCTTTTTTTAAGGTAAATGAAATAGATGTAATAAGATGTCTAAAAGAAATTAACCTGTCTGATGATCAAAACTTATTGAAATTAGAAATTCCAACTGACATATCAGTATGTACTAATAAAGTAAACAATTCAAAGTCATTGAATCAAAGTGTTCAGATCACTATTCTCCATCAAAATACATAAGAGGAATATTTAGTAAAATTGATGACATTACCTTATCTATAGAAGAGATTCAAAATTCCAGAAATTTTAATGTAGATGTTTCATGCATATCTGAACATCATTTGTCTCACACAGCACTATCTCAGTTGTCCATCCCAAATTATAAACTAAGGTCTCATTTCTGTAGATGTAAAATGGAGAAAGGGGGAGTTACCATTTTTGTTAAAGATAATATTCAATGCCACAGTGTTGGTGTAAGTAAGTATTGTATAGAACAACATTTTGAATGCTGTGTAACAAAACTTGAATATGGTAAGGAAGAGCTCATAGTAATAGCAATTTACAGCCCCCCCAGGAAATGTTAGGCTGTTTTTATCTCAGTTAGAGTCTTTGCATCCATGTTTTATAAATAACAAACAAATAGTTTATATCTGGAGATTTTAATGTTGACTTTCTTAATGACAGCAATGGGAAGTTAGATATAGAAGCCTTGGTGTTGTCTTTTAATTTAACGGCACTTGTAAATTCCCCTACAAGAATACAAAATAATAGCGAGACTGCAATTGATAACTTTTTTATGGATATTTCTCAGTGCAGTAATTACAGCATACTTCCAATAATAAATGGTATCTCAGATCATGATGCCCAGCTGTTATGCATCAAGTCCAGAAACACTGTTAAACAGATAAAGAGGGTATATAGAAGAAATATTAATGAGAACAATATAAACTTTTCATATATTCCCTAAATAATGAACATTGGTCAGAAGCGTACACTGCACAGGGTGTTAATGCAAAATTTGATTCCTTTCTTAATATATTTCTAACACATTTCAAAGGAAGTTCCAAAAAAGTGAAAGTTGTCAATACTCCAAATATTAAATTGGGATGGATAACAAAGAGTATTAGAGTATGTAGTAAAACAAAAAGGGACCTTTACTTAAAAGAAAGAGAATCAGATAATTATACACTGAATGATCATTATAAGCTTTATTCTAAAATACTAAGAAATTTAATTAGAAAGGCCAGAACAGGTATATATCAGAGAAAATAGAGAATTCAAGCAATAAGATGAAAAATATATGCAATGTAATAAAAACTGAAACAGGAAAATCTATAAATCACTCTAAAGACATAAAAATAGAACAAAACGGATCTGTGCATAGTGTATAGTGCATTACTTCCATTGTAGAGAAATTGGGTATAAAAAGCAATCCCCACATAATGCCCTCAGACTTCTTCACACTGCTTTCCCGAATAGATTTGTGGAGATGCAATTGCCACCGGCAACAGTCTCAGAAATAAATAAACTCATGAAACAATTAAAACCTAAAAATTCTCCCAGCTCTGACAATACTTGAAGTAAATTACTGAAAAGATGTTCAGATTGTATCAATCATGTACTTGCCCACATTTGTAATGAATCCTTAATGCAAGGTGTGTTTCCAAATAGACTAAAATATGCCGTTGTAAAACCGTTGTTTAAAAAACAAGAAGCTACATGTGTAAATAACTATCGTCCCATTTCATTACTTTCCAGATTCTCAAACTTTTTTGATAAAGTCATGTATCGCAGAGTAATAAAACATGTTAGATAATATAATATCCTCACTAATTCACTATTTGGGTTCCAAAATGATCATCTATAGAAATGGCTATATAGTCAGTTTTAAATAACATATTTGAGGAACTGAATAATAAAATGAGTCCTATAGGAATATTTTGTGATCTTACAAAAGCATTTGACAGTGTAAATCATGAATTACTTTTCAAAAAAAGGAATACTATGGTATATATGAAACTGCAGGTAAATGGTTTAAATCATACATGGAATGTTGAATGCAAAAAGTTTCAATTTTTGACTCTAACATAAGTAAAGATGCTTCATCAGAATGGGAGAAAATAAAACTTGGAATTCCACAAGGCTCTGTCCTAGGATCCCTCCTCTTTTTGTTATACCTCAATGACCTTCCTGGAAACTTATCTGACAAAGCTAAGAGTGTTTTATTTGTAGATGATACTAACCTGACAGTCAGAAAAACATCAAACAGTAATTTAGAACTTAATATAAATGAAGTACTTAGGGAAGTAACAAATTGGTTTAAGGCAAATTCATTAAAATTTATGCACAGCTGGATTTACAAGTAAGCTTTAAAAATAACACAATCTTAGAAATATAGAGTATAAAATTCCTTGGGATTCAAATAGATGAGAAACTCTGTTGGCACGAACATATCACTTCACTACTGAAGAAGTTAAGTAGTGCCACCTTTGCAATACGAACACTTTCTCTAATAACAGATTTAGAATTAACGAAACAGGTGTAATCCTAATATTTCCATTCAGTGATGTCATATGGCATAATTTTATGGGGAAACTCTTCACAAAGTAAAAAAGTTTTCATAGCACAGAAAAGAGCTATTAGGATGCTGTGTAGGGTAAAACCAAGAACATCTTGCAGACAACTTTTGAAAAACTCAATATTCTAACAATGACTTCTCAGTATATATATTCTCTCATGTGCCTTGTCATAGAACATTTTAACCTTTTTACATCTAATTCACAGGTACACAATTTCAATACAAGAAACAGAAATAACTTCTCTGTCATTAGTACAAAGAGGAGTTAATTATTCTGGGATACATCTGTTTAATAAACTTCCCAAGAGAGTAAAACAGTTTGCAGATAATAAAGATGTATTTAAAGAAAAATTGAGAAATTATCAGATTGGCAACTCCTTCTACTCCATTCAGGAATTTGAACAAAATAATTCATTGTATTCAATATGACCTTTTTGCAAACTCAGTTGTAAAAATTATTGTTTATTTTTGTCCACTTTATTTGTCTTTTTAACATATGATTGTTTTCGCCATGCTTATGACTTATATTGTATGTATGTGAGTTAACCATGACATGTTTCACATCTCAGAGGTCTTTCCTCAGCAGGGATCCATCAAACAAGACTGATAAATAATAAATAAATATGGCAGATTGTATCTATACGGCAGCATAGATGCAGTATGTATCGATCGCATTGATTCACAGTAGTGAACCCTCAAGGTAATACAGTTACAATTATCTAAATTTATCGTCATAGTTGAATGCTCACATTTATGCGGACAGATGACGTTTGGAATAACATTTTTTGCATATGATGGCTTAGGAAAGAAATTCGTTGGAAAAAAAAGGGAATGTACGTACGATTACCGTTCAAGATGTCATTGGATCATCTATAGTTGAGGAACGAATATTAAACTATATATATAAGCGGACGACATTGTTATAATAGGTTTGCTGAGAGACCGAGCGTGGTGGTGTAACGGCTAGCGTTCTGGCCTCGCATTCGGGAGGACGGTGGCTCGAATCCCCGTCCGGGCATCCAGATTTGAGTTTTCCATGGTTTCCCCAAATCACTCCAGGTGAATGCCGGGATGCTTCCTTCAAAAGGCCATGGCCGAATTCCTTCCCATTCCTTGCCCTCCATCCTTTCCCGTCTCTAAAGACCTAGTTGTTATAGGAGATGTTAAGCAGTTAAAAAAAAAAAAAGGATTCCTGCTAAGGGAACCAGTTTGTTCATTAATAATTTAGGTGAATCTGTTTGATTTACAGAGTTATTTCCAGCTCTGAGAGTCCTCACATATCTTAATTAGGAAATTCTATAGTCCTGTTTTTCATTTTGGTTTCAATATTACTTCAGTCTATAACGATGGCATTACAATATCTTCAGATATAAAGATATCTGTATTATGAAGCAGTTCGGCCGCCTTCTTACAGTTATTTTTCCTGCACATACCGCTCTGTCGTTCCTTTAGATTAATGTGAGATCCGAACCACGGAACGTCCTTCCGTTGTCAGACGGTCACAGCAATGCGAATGAAATTCGTTTACCCCAGAGTGATTTGAACTCATAGTAGTGACGATACCTTGCAAATACCTTAACCACTAAACTGCCTGGCAGTCGCCCCCATCGACTGGATCAAAGCGATAATGATATCTCATTATGCTTCATAAATTTTAGAAGATTCACTTCTCCAGTATGATAAGGGAACAGATATTTACAGTGATATACAAACGAACTTATTTGACCTCACGTTATGAAATGTCGAAGAATATTTTCAACCAGTAACCTACCCCGCGTCAGGTAAGGAAGAATGGAATGGAAGGCCACTACCTAAACTTTCCAATTTGCGGAAATGTGAATTTCCTTCGTCCACGTTTCTGTAAATAACTTGTTTTCATTTCCCTAACACTCTGCTATTGGACATAAGTCACACTTAAATTCACTCAAATATTCAGCTCGATTTTTAAATCAGAAACAAATACTGGAATGCTTATCACGCCTATAGTCGAGATTGTGTATAAAATAAGCCAATACATTTCATGAAAATATTCTTTCTGTCTGAGGAAGTAAGAAAGATACCTAAAATTCTTTAAAGCAAGACACAAGTGTGAGTGCTATAATGCTACAAAGCAAAAGATAGATTCATTAAAGCTACAATAGGTTGACTAAAACATTAGGATGTAACTTATCGAAGTGTAAAGATTGTCGTATTTGTTAATATACGCCAACAAGGGATGGCCGCGGTCAAAGAGAAAACTATCGAGATCTAAGTTTATAGCTCTGTATCTCTTTCGGTAGACTAGCAGGAATAGAAAGACAATCAAAAAAATGAGTAATTTTCAGGAATATGTACAGGATTCTCATGTTAATAGTTTTTGAAGAATAACAGAAAACAGGATTTTTGGTAGAGGTTAAGCTTCTTGGAATATGCCCCGTAGTCTGTAGCTCGAGTCCCTTGTATTAGTGAATTTTCTTTTTTCAATTATATGTAATTCTTCAACAACACATGTTTGCTCTGCTTATATTCAGTGTTAAGATATTTATGTGAAGAGCCGTGGGTAGTGACTAATGACAACGATAAACATTAACCAAAATCTTAAAGGAAAAAAAAGTTTGCTCAAAGTGTGCAGATTCGAACTCGATACCATCCGATCGCTAAAATCCGAGTCACTATCACCGTACTGCGGATCTTGTTGGTAATAGATGAAGGTTCTTGGAATATAAGCCTTTTCTAAAAATCATGTGTTTTGCTCTTTCTCAAATAACTATTAGTTAACCGGTACTATGTATAGTTATAAAATTAATCATTTTTTCATTCTTTTTCTAGTACGGCGCCATAACTATTGACCTCAATTATTTCGAAAGCTAAGAATTTTAAGCCAAGTCCCTAAACTGGACTCTGTTTTTGGTGGTTCTCTGTATATGACTCCATTTGATCAAAACAAGAATAACAGTCCACCTGGCCTAAAACTGCGTAGGAAGGAGAAGAACAAGCATGAATTTCAAAATTAGGGGACTTCAAAATGTGAAATCTTTTAGTATCAAACATCAACCCAATATTGACTCCCATTGAAGGAAAAGACAGGTTGATTGTTAACATTTCGCATTGAATATGACAACTTGTAAGTACAACAAGTAGTTTAACAAAAGCCTTATGGTGAAGTCAGGACCGGCGCTAGGAATTTCGGGCCCGGGGTAAAGTGGGCGACCTTTTTTTAGCTCTACAAACTGGCCGGGTGACAATGGGCGGATTCTTGGCTTCATGGCCTGAAGGGCCCCTACAATTGGTGATCGGGGCCCCCCATCAGCCGGCGGGCCCGGGTACTTTTGACCCGCTTACCCCTCCCTAACGCCGGCCCTGGGTGAAGTTTATAATATATGAAACGGATAATCGGAAACATAGTTTGAAATGGATATACTGAGACGATGTGACAGCCCAGGACAGACGGAAATGGAAGTGTACTACGAACTAACTGACAACTGAAAAAAGAATTGTTCTTGTCTTTAGGGAAACCATTTTCACAGTATGGAACTTCTCTCTCTTTTAGAAACATAAACTATAGATAGTTCGTCATGCGCAGAGTTTCTGTAAGATAAGTGCTCTAGGTAATATACATGTGGTTTTATCTATATACGAGCAACAGTTATATTATTTAACAAAAAAAGAATGTACACCAATATTCGTCAAGAGGAACCTCATTAGTTTTTTTGTATCTAAAATGAAAAGAAGAGTCAGCTTATTAGATAGACAAATAAAAAACTAAAGGTTAATTATGATTATAAATTGGGGAAAGAACTGCTTACTGAAGACTTGAAATGTAAATATCTTGGCATTACATTTGATAAAAGCTTAACTGGGCAGGACACATAGGACACGTGGTAGGAAAAGGTTTCAAAATTCTGCACTTGTTGGAGAGGGTGATGAGGGGATGTAAGATGGAAGTAAAGGAATTTGATTACAAAGCTTTTGTGAGGCCATTGTTTAGTATGGTAGTGTAGTATGGGATCCATATTTTGAGTATCAAATACAGGACTTGGAGAACGTCCAAAAAAGGGCTGTTAGATTTGTTTCTGGAAATTATCGCAAAACGCAATCAGGAACAGATATAATAAAATAGCTGGAATGGGATTCATTGGAAGACAGAAGGAGGGTGAAGGGGGTCATGGGAGTGTACAAGGTGTATATTGGTGATGAGGGATGGAAAGATATTGGTGTAAGAATTGAAAGTAATGCATGGAAGGGAAAAGATGACCATGACCACAAGCTGGCACTCGATTTCAGGCATAAGGGCGTAGGAAGAATCTCTTTTTTAGCTAAGGGTGTCAGGGATTGCAATAAGTTACCAAGAGAAATGGTGAATAATTTGCCAAAAATGTTGAAAGAATTTAAAGTTAAAATTTGTAAAGGTAAATGTAGGTGGATGCAGAAAAGGGGGAAGATGGGTGTTTAGGGAAATGCGCTCCATTGCAATTTAATTTAATTTAATTTTTAATTAATTTTTAGTATTTTCATAATACATAGCTACTAGTCATATCATGTTGCTGCAGTAATTACAAAAAGCAATCGTTTGCCCTCCGTTATCAAATTTGGCACTACTCTGTAGCTACTGGTTTTATTCAAAATTAGCATAGAGATATAATGATGCTACTGTCAGCAGTAGTAACGTAACAAACATGAGCTGTTAAAGCTGTCACAATTTCGTCGCAGATATTGCCTGACGGTGGCAAGACGAGTTTCCTACGAGAAAACACTGATCGGTTTAGTACTCTATATAAACAACATAATTTCCGCTTTCGATCACACTCTCCACTTGTGGAGAGTAAGAGTGATACATTATAAAATCGTATTATGGTTTATTGCTCCACATAGTGTTTTCTTCTAAACTGACACGTAATCCTTTCTGAATTAAACAGTATCTCTTTTTTATCATTACTTCAAACGAAACAAGATTCATTGTTATAATATGATGTTTTGCCATTTTTTTTACCCTGGGACAACATATTTTTGTGATTTTCTAACTGACAAAATTAGTTCAGGATGAGTTGAATGTACCATTCCCATGTTTTTTGTTACTATGACTACGGTGTACTAAATTTCGATATTCTGAAACAATGGAAAACAAACTTTTTAGCTGTTAGTTTAGATAAATGAATACCAACTAATAATTTACTTCCAATATTAAGTGTACTTCTTTCAATAATTCTAATAAATATAAAAATATGATCACTGATATTACAAACCTTTGCTAGTTGATTTTTATGAAAAGTTTAAAAGTTTTACAAATTACATGGTTATGAAATTAATTCGGCTTTAACGATATATCAGCATACACAGGAATCAGATTACCAAAACCTACAGATAAATGGAAGTCTGAGTTGTATTAAATTTAACAACCGCTAAGCAAACGAGTGTCAAATTGTATCAAAACATTTTCTAGAATTCTTCAGTTAAAAACTGAGTTATAAAATGTATTGTTCTTTCCATAGAATCATTCCGTGTTTTCAAGGTTCTATAATCACAAAAAATTCAGAGTTCCACTTACAAACCAAATACATGAATGAAAATCTCATCATAGCGGATGATTGGTAGCTATTTGCAACAAAGTTAGGTAGTAACCAATTTAAATACATGGTACAGTTTTCGTAGAGTCCCCAGGACACACAAGAGAACTGGGAATTGATCCTACATAATTAGTGAGACCTAACTTTGTTCTTGCACAGTTAATATTTTCCGTGTCACTGGAAAACATATAGTAAAGACTCAAGTAAAAAATAGTGACAAAAAGAATTTGGATTATTTAATCCATTCAGGCAACCAGTCTGTTATTTTAACTTCCTAATCAGTGAATCATGTGGTTTTAGTCTCCCAACGTGCGGCAACACGAGAAGAACGTAATAACACTTGAATAAACCACTCGTGCCCGAAGCCCGTCTGGAACCGCGTACCATTCTGCCGCCAGACAGGGTGCGTCCTAGTCGGCATCCGCCAATCTCAACGACCCACAGCGCTTGAGGCTAATCAGCTCAGGTGGAACAACTAATAATCACTTGTTTGGCAATATTTTTCCGCGTTGCAAAAGTTTTCTGTTACTTCTGTGGAGTATTAAACTTCATAAACAACACCTCCACATCATAAAAAAAAACTGTGCATCATGCGTACACTATGCGTTAGAACCAACTTTTAAAATTTCTGCCACATGCTATTGATGTTAAGTGGTTTTATCTTTTGCTCCGGGTTACAATTTTATCTTTAACTTCAGAGAGAATTTTTTACCATCTACCGGTGGGAGGAGTCAGAGTAATACTAGCTAAGAAGTTGCCATACAAGAATAGATTGATGCCCGGTATCATTGGCTTTACTCGTGTCTACCAATAGTCGCATAATATTGTTAATTACAAAATCTTCTAGTCCATCATTTTTTGATGAACCTTCCACCTTTACAACCGCAGCTGAGTACGGAAGTGCAAAGTGAAATATTTTCTATATTCACTAGTGAAGTTGAGTTTCAATCCAATACTGATAAAAGCTGAAACATAACAAAAATATATTTAATTTGTAATATACCTTCCATTCTTAATCAATAATGAACTTTTAGTCTAATACGTATAAACGTGAAACTCTAAACAATATTCAGTGAACACGCATTTGCACCGTTATTCACAGTGAACTCAAACTTTCTTTTTATAACAACTTTTTTTCCTTATTTTTTTTTTATTTTTATTTTTTAAGAAAGCAGGAATGTTCAGAGTTTTATGGAGCTTTTCTTAGATGTAGTGAAAGAAAATCCGTTTTGTTACGCTAAAATATATCAAGAAAGTGTTTTTGAATTTTTTTACCAACACATACATGACTTAATCTGTCTCTTGCCACCTACAACATTGATTTAATATTTTTTTTTCTATTTTCTGCATTTTGTATGTTCAAAAACATATTTATGCGCAGAAACAGATAACAGAATGTTAGGGCAATCAGATTCGTGAGATTAGTGCTAAGGTAATTAATTTTGTAATGTGTTATGTGCTACACAGTAGACAGCGGCTTCTGATAACCGTGTATCATTTCCACAAATTTTAATCCAGTGGAAACATCGCGTTTTGTATTAAATTTCTTATTGTTTTATGTTCTTGAAGACCAATGTAACAAATAAATTATTTTGTCACACCTCTTTATTGAAATTAGTGGCGTTTTTACTACGTATCCACACTACATAATGCTAAAATGTATTAAAAAGTACAAATAAACTCATTTCATGTCTGTGTAATACATCTACTGCCTTAATGTAATCACTAATTCAGTTGTCGTGAGTCGGGTACGAGTGAATTTTTGACAGTCGCGTGACTGGACCACCTATATAGTATAGGACCGTATTTGCAATTATGTATAAAGGGTTGAATAATTCCCAAGGGTAAATTTAGCGACGAGCGATTAAGGTTCGGATACAAATGAGCATGACAGTTCAAAAAACAAACATCTGGTGTATAATTAATGCTGGCAATGGAAATCCTTTTATGGACTACATGATATTTAATGCAAAATTGAAGAGAAGTGTGGTAGATGTAAGGATAATACTATCAGAGGCATATGACTAATGGTAATGAAGTTAAAGACAGTTTACGAAAATTAGGGTATGGAAATTCAAAGAGATGAATAATTGAGGAGAATTATTGGGAGAAAAAATTGAGAGGAATAATTAAAAGGAATTCCACAGAATTTATGGAGCAAGATACCGGCAGTGGAAATAAGAACAGTGAATAAGGATTTAAAAGGACTTTGGTTGTAGTGGCAGAAACAGAGTGTGGTAGGACTACTACACCAAACGAGGAAAAGAAACTGTTGAGTGGAATGATAATGTAAAAGAAGCTGTGTAGTTGTAAAATAGGATCTTTAGCTAATGGTTTAAGCAGAGGACACCTCAGATAAAAGATGAATACATAAAGAAAAGATAGTCGCAAAGGAGAAAGTGACTGGAGAATTGGAGTGAGATAATGGAAGAAGACAGCAATGATAATAAGAAAGTATTGTACAGACTGGTAAGAACGAAGAGGAAGGATCTGAGTGGAATCCTCTACACGGTGTATGAAACTGGAAAGGAAATAAACAGTACATACAAAATTAAATATATGTGGAAGGAGCATTTTGAAGTTTTGCTGAACCCTGATTCGACACCCCATATCATAGATTTATAGGAGCAGCAGGAGGGCAACAACCGTGTAAGAGAGGAAGAAAAGGGATATAATGTGGGAAGAAGTAGAATCAGCTCTGGATACGATGAAGAGTGGAGAGGCACCAGGGATTAATGATTTGGTAACGCCTGCAGGAATAGTACGAAAGCAGTGGCTATATCGTGTGATGAGAAAGATATTAGAAGGAGTGAACAACACTGGAAAATTGGGAAAGATGAATAATCGAACATATCTTCGAAAAAGAAAAGGAAAGGAGTTTAAAAGGTATAGAGGAATCACAGTGATTTGCCACTGTGCCAAAGTGTATAAGAAGATCCTTGAGAAAATAATACACAACAGGATAGAAAAGGAGCTAAGAGAAGAACAGCATGGCTTCAAATCAGGGAGATCAAAGCTGAACAGGATATCTGAGATGAGACTGCTGCGTGAAAAATTATATGAATATGCAAAGGATCTGCTGATGGTATTTCTTGATATTGAAAAATCTTATGATTGTGTACAGAGGAGTTAGGTATGGAATATCATGGAGAGGAATCCCAAAAGAAATCATCAGTAGAGAATTATATCAGGGAAGTCTACATCTACATATATACTCTGCAATTCACAAAATTGTGGGTGGCAGAGAGTGCTCAGCACCAAAGCTAATCTCTCTGTTGTGCATTACAATCCCTAATGGTACGAGGGAAAAAAGAATTCATATAAGAATCATTGCGGCACCTTATTTCTCTAATCTTGTATTTCCTGTCATTCCGGCTCAAATAGGTTGGTGGACGAAGTATTTCACTACACTCGTAAGTGAAAGTGGGAATACACATGTTTACCAATACGTTTAAACGAAACGTGCGTCGTCTATCTACCAGAGACTCCCAGCCTAGTCTACTAATCAGTTCTGTGACGCTTTCATAAGGACTGTAGCAAGCGGTCACGAATCGAGCGGCTCTTTTCTGTAGTTTCTCTGTACTTTCGATCAACCCCTTACGAAATGGATCCCAAATGGCACAACAATAATAAAAATGTGGACGCACAAGAGGTTTGCAAGCTATCTCCTTTGTTTGTTCATTACAATTTTTCAAGATGCGACCTATGAATCGCAGCCTAGAATTAGCTCTACCTATTAACGAATTAATGTGTAAGCCCCATTTCATGTTCCTTTATACTGTTACTGCCCAATATTTCATAGAATCAACCATAGGTGGGCACAGTTAAACAAAAAGTTAACTTCGTTAATCGTTAATCCGCTACTCAAAAAATTAACTTCGATAATCGTTAAAGCGTTACATATTTGCAAGTTTAACGCAAGTTAAAGTTAACCGTTAAAAGTTAACCATCCAAAAGTGGAACTGATGTTTATATTTTGCAATAAGTATTACTGCAACCAGTACCAAGGTGTTATGTATCGTGATGTGAATCATTAATACGTCTACCAAATATGCTTTTAGAAATTGAGTTTTTCTTTAATGTTTTACCAGTTTCTCAAATGTATCGGATTCTTCAACATGTATTAAAATCATGTTGGCAACGAAAAGGTTTATGATACATCGGTCCACACCAGCCTGGAATATGACGGTGCCGGTAGCTAAGAAGCCAAAAGTTTTATTGACGTAGACTTTTATTAGCAGATGGAGGTGAAATCAAATCTATTCTGCTGCTATCTACATCAGAAGAATCTACCGCAATTGAAGTAGGCTTTGAATTATTTTTCTTTCTTCCCACGAGTTGGCCCTGCTTTTACATTTTCTTCAAACTGTTCATATTTGAATATATGCATCCTCTTCATATGTTGTTTAAGATTATTAAGGCTATACACGTAAGACTTGGTTGTAGAAAGTTTAGGTAAACACAGTTTGCATTCATAAATCAATTGTTCTCCCAGTCTTTATTTAAATGCAATATAATAGCATTAATGTGGCCAAGGATTTTTAATCTTCTAGTTGTTATTGTTAGTGTTATTGCTTTCACTAACGGATTCAAGAGATAAGTTTTCATGACGTAATCATATAACGAGTGTCAGTTTAATTTATTTCTCTAACGAACACCAAACCAGTAGAAACTAAAAAGTGACATTTTCCTGGCAACAAAGAAAGTTGTTATAAAAATAAAAAAAATCAATCACCGATCGAATTAGAAACGAGTAGTGAGTTCCGGTTTGCAGACGTAAAATAGAAACGCTCCAAAACTCTAGCGTTCCTGCTCACATCCGCGCCATGCCTTACCATAACAGTTGTATATGCATCACACTCGCACTTCATATTACCTAATTCGTTCGCCATCCGACTCGCCGAACGGTCGAGCGTGGCGTTGCGCGCAATTCAAACAAATTCATTAACTACCAATGTAACGGACTAAAGTTAACGGTAGTTCAATTTAACGGAAGTTAAGAAGACCGTTAACGATTTTTTATGTTAACTTAAAAGTTAATTTTTTTTCAATTTTGTTAACTTCGTTAATTAACGATTAACGGATTAACGGTTTTCTGCTCAGCTGTGGAATCAACCATATCAATAACTGAATAGTTTAACTCGTATTTCTGAACAATTGGATTCTTTCTCTAAGTTATACTCATTGTATTGCACTTTTTACAATTTAGCATAAGTTGCCACTCAGCGCACCAGTGCTATGTTAAAATTGGGAGAGAAAGAACATATTGGCTGAAACAAACAAACGGGCTAAAACAAGGAAGTGTCATCTTACCACTAATTTTAATCGTAATTATACATGATTTAATGGAGAAAGTGGCAGTAAAGATGACAGAGAAAAATATGAAGACGATGACTTTGGCAGATGGCATGATGATCTGGGGAAGTAGCGAAGAGGAAGTTCAGTGGCAGATGGATGTATTTGCAGACAGTGTGGGCAAATATGGTATGAATTTTAATGTGAAGAAATTTGAATTTGTGATAACAGCGTGTAAGAAGAACAGGATAACCAGTGGAATCGAGATGGCAGGTGAAAAGTTGAAGAAAGTAAACAGTTTCAAATACCTGAAAAATGTTGAAGAGGAAAGCGGATAAAATGGTGGTGAGATAAGTGAAAGAAGTAGGCAGGAAGACGCATTTTTAAGAAATATCGGAAGTCTGATATAAAGCAGGAATTTTCCACAGAGAACTAAGGAAGTAATATATCCCACATAATATGTTCCTGTCACAATATACGGTGCTGAAACATGGACAATGAAGAAGCGGCACAATAGGAGGATACAAGAAAGCGAAATGAAATTTCTAAAAGGTCGAATGGCTATTGGAAGAATTGGAAGTATAGGGGGAAAATGATTAGACACACTGTAAAAGAAGAACCCCTACAGGAAATGATAGAGAAGACCAGACTACGTTGGTATGGGAATGGTAAGAAAATAGATGAACAGAGAGTCCCAAGGGATATCCTCGGAGTGAAGAAGCATGATAAACGACATAAAGGAAGCTCAAAAGATCGATGGCTGAGAGTAGTGAACAAGTGTGTACGGAAGAGAGGAGAGAACTTGACCAAGGAGGTGACAGAGAGGTGGTGGGAAGAAAGAAGAAACTGGAGAGGCATGTGCACAAAGCAGACCCATCCAATAGCCGGAAACTGTTGATGCTGATGATGTTAAGGTACTTAAGAAATGACAGGCACATGCAGTGTTTTATTGTACTCAAAGCTTAAGCAGCTGTGCCGTTAAAAGGAAGCACACAATTTGAAGTTTGAGGTTGTAACGTTCCTTCCTTGTGGGCCAGTTTACTTATTATATTTCTGTTCATTATAAATTGCGAATTGATAAAATATTAATTTTTGGCAGTAGTGATGGGATAAAATCGGGTTGCTATCACTGATTTTATATTTACAAATATATTTAGATTTTTTTGAATTAATACAAATTAACTATCACATCAAGAATTTACATAATTATTTATGAGAACACTACATGCGACGCACCAGTTTACCAATATTTGCGCTATGGTGGGTGAGCGCCAGCGAGTTGGAGGACATTCCAGAGAGCGTTCTGATCAAGGTTGAGTGAGATGTATGCAGTATGGATGAATGAAATAGACAGTTACTGCCATCTATTGAGAGACGAGACTAAAACGTGATTTTTGCTACATGTTTCATCAACGGCGAGTATTGGATGGAGACATCCGATTGATTCCCGTTTTCTCACTAAAAGACGTTACCGCGTGTGTGCCTGAGGGACAAAGAGGACTCGTTCTCAAGGACTGGAGGAGAGCAGAAGTGAGTGGATGTGCCAAGATGTTCATTTGTCGGACAGAAGGGTGATAGTTGTAAAAGTTTCTTCCTCCGGAAACAGATATGAGTACTTGCAGCTGGGAATAACATCAATTCCAATTGTTTGTCGTAGATGTGGAAAAGTGTCCACTAGTGTTGTTTAACGTCATTGGCCACGTCGTTCGTGCAGTACTACAAGTCGCCGAGAAACTGGTAATGTACCCATTGATTTAATAGACTTCATTGTTTTGTCGCAAAAACGTCCCGAAGCGACCCTACAGAGAAATCTTTCGATATAAAGAGGACTCATGCTAGAACTTTTCAACATTTAATTGAGCTACGGAGGTCGGATGTTTTAAAGTTCCATGCCGATGGTTTTTGAAGCACTTTGTCATATTACGAGGTAAATCATGGTGTTTAATGATGTGTAAAATGTTATGCCCCACTTATTTCTTTACATTTTGGTTTTGATATAAATAATTATGTAAACTGTCGATGTGATATTTAATTTGTATTAATTGAATAAATATCCAAATACCTTTGTAAATATTAACTTAATGTTAACAACGCGATTTTATTCCATCCCTACTGCCAAAAATTAATAATTTGTAATGAACAGAAATACACAAGGAGGGAACGTTACATTGAAATGCAGAATTTGTTCAGCTTTCAAAGTGTTTCGCTCGCTGTCGTCTGGGGCTTACTTTCCTCCCGGTGAGGGGGCCAGCCCTCATGGTGCCAGTGTCCGCTGCTCCGCCGAAGACGGCGGCGGGCGCCGCAGCCACCTGCGCCGCGAGCCACCACAGCTCAGAGGCGGCGGCGGGCGCCAGACGCAGCAAGGAGCCTCGGCCGACGAGCAGGTGCCACGCGCACACCCCCACGCTCAGCGGCAGCTCCACTGCACTCCACCACCACAGTCTGCAGCAAACAGAAAAATATATCACGTACATAGCGCCCAAATCATGTGAAATAAGTTCTGTTAGGATGCGGCACACGTGGGATTGAAGAACTAGAGCTGTTTGCAGAAAAAGGAGAGAATTCGAACGAAGCAACATTACAAATATGCCGCTTCACACAGCGAAACTCACAAAAACTAAATTAGGAGAAGAATTCATTAAGCTCTAAAATACAGGGTGTCCCAGAATTATCTTTACAACTTGAACATTGAATAAATTTAGTTTGGAACGAGATATCACAATCCAGATTTTTGCAGGTAACAGAGTATCTCTCAAACTTTTTTTCTGTTTCATTTCAGGTGCAGTTTGGTGACAAGTAGCTAGTTACATCACATTTATTGAAAATGTACACCCCACAGGAAAAAGCTCAGTGTGTTTCCTGGTTTATAGAGACACGGGTTACTTAACAAGCACGACATTCAAATTTGGGGTTCTGAACCTCCGCATGCATTGAGAGAGAGAGAGAGAGAGAGAGAGCGCGCGACAGCCCAATGTGTTGTGCGGTGTTATGCACAACCAAATCATTGGCCCCTTCTTCTTTGCTGAGAAGACAATCAAAGGCTATGCTAATAAAATTTGTTGTTCCGCAACTGGAAGTCCTTCAACCAACAGTCATCTTCCAACATGATAGTGCACCTCCGCATTGGGCTCATGATGTCCGTGATTTTCTAGATAAACAATTTCCTGGTCGGGGTCCAATTGAATGGCCGGCTCGTTCACCTGACATAACCCCCTTGGATTTCTTTCTTTTGGGATATGTAAAAGACATCGTGCATCAAACCCCGGTTAGAAATTTGGCAGATCGCAGGCAGAGGATTTCTGCAGCAATTACGACAATTGATCAGGGGATGCTCCAAAGAAGTATTCTAGAGACAGAAACAAAACTTTGAAAGATACTCTTCAAAATGCAAAAAACTGCATTGTGATATCTCGTTCCAAACCTAATTTATTCAATGTCAAAGTTGTAAAGATAATTCTGGGACACCCTGTATATATATAGAATATCAACCTTTACACTTTTCCAGCTAAGTAGCTTCTCATTTATAAAATGCTTAACCAGAATGTTACTCAGACCAATCGTGAATGATGGCTCATTGTCATCCTGGAACAGTTCATCGTTGTTGGTAAATATGAAATCCGTGATTGGCTGCATATAGCCTCTGAGTATCAGAACGTAACCATTTCCAGTGATCAGTTAGGAGGTCCCAGCACATGCCACTTAAACACAGCCACGACCAGCTTACACAGCGCCTTCCTCACAACTTCGATGCATTGTGTCTTGGAGAATGCAAAAAATTGAAAACTACCATCTGTATTAACAACTGGAATATTGACTTAACTGTAGAAGAAACCTTTTTACAGTCATGTAGAGTTGAGGAGCTGATGCTGTTTTGTTAGCAGAGGCACTTGCGTCTATCTTCTGCTACCATATCACATAAACGCCAAATTTCACCGCACTTTCCGCCCGGTTACGTCTGTCGTACGTTCCATATTGAGTATCACGCGGTGTTGAATGTCTGTGAACATTGACAC
Source organism: Vandiemenella viatica (assembly GCA_031002005.1). NCBI lineage: Eukaryota > Metazoa > Arthropoda > Insecta > Orthoptera > Morabidae > Vandiemenella > Vandiemenella viatica. Next base: position 9,638,454 of record JARYHS010008074.1, on the reverse strand, counting down.
ATTGATGCAGATGCCAATCGCTTGTTCACGGCGGGGGGTTATACGGGAAATTACGTATACGGCACTCTCTTGCCACAGTGGATGCAGGCATTCTGACTTCCAGAATAATTTCTGAATAGCAATGTGTAATTCGTTCGAAGGCTTTTAATTCATATCTTGCGACCATAAGTACGGCAGAAAACCTTTCACACTGTAGCGATAGTGCAAATTTTGGATTATCAATCTGAGAGGAAAGGAATATTTATTAGATTTCAGTCGTCTTTATTGAGCTGTGGGCCTCGGCGAGCGAGCCAGGTTCCCAGTCGGCCGGACAGGAAGCGAGCTTTGTTATCAGAGTCAAGTTGTAACAGCAAACGAGCTTCAAGGTTGAGCGCTGAAAGTTTCACTCGTGTAGCCTGGGAAATGCGTGGGTGGCAAGTTTCCCTTTCGTAAGCACTGAGTGTGTGAGATTTACCGTCCCCACCCTGTGGTATGGGTTGAACTGCTGAACGCCAGTTATGAACTCTAAAAGTAACCACGTGAATGGTCTAGCCAATTATAGGGCGAGATGCCCCCTCCACCGCTAATGCTAGCAGACGACGCTCTGTACCTAGTTGAACAGGGGGTCTACCACCATCTTCGACTCAAGAAACATCTACAAGAATTAAGGTAACACCGAACCATCTGATATTCCTACGCTTGTTGCTTAAAGATTTATAGTCAGTCATTGAAGTCACTCATTTCAAGGGATAGGTCTTGTGTAACTGTTAGATTATCGTAAGAGAGTATATGTGCCTATAACGAAGTATGAGGTAAATGTTTGTGCCGTCATGATTTCAGTCTTATTGTGTGATCTATGTAATGTCGTATGTTTTTATCAAGTGATAGAATAAATTATAGAGTTTACTGGATAGGTGTGTTTTTCTTCAAGAATACCTTGTCATTAGTTAAGAATTAAAGTATTAGCATTCAATAGTGAGGTCGTTTCCTCCAATAAGTAACTTGTCTAGTTAAGCCGCACTAGCGAACGGACAGTTGCTTAGCTATAACCTTGTTTCTTGTCTCAAGCAGCGAGTAACAGGTGCATTACCTGCTTCGATCAGTCTAGCTAACTGTAGAAGTACATTAAACCGCTAGTTGTCTATCAACATAATGATGCATACGCCGGTTAAAACTGAACCGACGGCAGTCTCGTTGATAGAACCCACCGTATGTAGCGGATTTGCCGCTCGATTCGCTACAACACAACTTTTACAAACGAAAGCCTCGGCATTACAGGATTCCTCTGCGGAACCGAGGATATTTGGCTGTTTTTGTCGGATGACTTTTCGCCCGTTTGTATCTCAAATGGATGGGATTTAGATGTTTTAACCTGTCAAATTAGAAACACGGTGGGGTTAATTCTTCTCTAATCGACCTCTCGGGATAATAACATTATGCTACTTAATAACATCTTTCCGTTTCCTCCGACCCATAACGTTTTTATAAGAAAGAGATCGAGAAACGCTTAGTATTCTGCTAGTATTAAATAAACATAATCGATATTGAATATAATCTGACTTGAACGACATCTTCCGATAGACTTCAGTATTAAAAGTTACAGAAATCAATGTCACCCGGAGCTGAGGTCGCTTGCTAATTACCGAATGCATGAAAAACGAATGTCTGAACCTTCCACTTCTTCTGCTTAAATATTTATAAGTTATAACCAGACGACCCGTGCGAAAATTTCACTAATAATATACGGTGAATAGTGAGGTTGAATGCTTCTAATATAATGAAAAGTAGAACCACACTTTTGTCGCAAATGTTTATTTGTTTAGTGTAATAGGTGCGCATCAAAACATATTACGAAACAGTTAGGAAAATTTAAAACACACTGTATATACGAAAAACTGTCACTGAACTTAACAGAATACAACGAACCTGAACAAAATACACACAGCATATCAACATCTCTGTGAAACGTGTTGCAGTGTGCATAAAATGTTTACACCGGAATTGTGTAGCAAAAAAAAAGTGTTTCCGTAACAGAAAAAAAATCCGAAAAGCTACTTATAGTATAAAAAACAGTTTATTGACATCTCTGTGATATCTGCTGCTGCAATCTAAGGACTTGGCTCTGAACTGTCTCATATGCACGACCGCTTTAAGCATAAAATTCCGAAAAATTCTTTCTTAATTTATGATTTTACCTAATTGGAGACCATAATCTTTAAAAGGATGTGTCATTTATTGATTTCGGTTAGGTATCCAAAGGAGAAACCTTTCTGGACAGGAAAAGGTGGAGAACAATCGTCTATAACAACCAAGACCCGTAAACCACACCCGGGAAACTAGAGATGGTCCCTAACGATAACGATGATGATCCAAAGGAGATAAATTACTCGTAATAAAAAAAAATCCTGTCTTAATATATGATGTCACCAAAGCGGAGATCTTAATCTTTAAAATGATACTTCACTAAACGATTTCAGATAGGTATCCAGGGATATAAATGACTGATAACACAAATTCAGCATTTTAGAAATATTGACATTTTTGCCCTTTAAGGGTCGAATTCCAAAAAATTTCTTTCTTAAAATATGATGTGACCAAAGTGGAGACCATAAGCTTTAAATGTCACCTCATTCATTGATTTCGGTTAAGTATGAAGGGAGATAATGGCTTGTGACAAAAAAAACTTATAAAAATAATATATATGATGATATCGATGCGTAAGTGTGTTCTGCATCGTATTTAACACATCGATTATTTATTCAAAGCCAGTGGTGATGTTTTTGTTAATTGTAGTCTATTTTACAATAGTTTTCACAAGACAACCTTAGGTTTTTTTGTTTTGTTTTTTGCGAAAGATGTTGCTTGATGTACGAGGAAGTTTACTGGCGAGTGAAAAAGCAAAGATATATTCTCAGCATAATACTGAAAATCTCGAATAAAAGTTCTGGAATGTTACCTTCCGGGCAATGATTATAGAACTTTTAAAACTTAAGTGCTGATAGAACTGTATAGAGAAGATAGAGAGAAAAGACTGTAGGGAATGCTACTGAGACACCTGCGATAATTACGGGTGCAGCAGCCCTGAACTACAACTAAGCTCAACTTTCATTATATTTGGAGGAAATAAGGTTTCTTGCACATAATTTCCTATTTTTAGTGGTCCTGTAACAAACAGAAGATAATGTGAACTTGTTAAAAACCAGAATGAGAATGGCGTATCGCGAGTTAATTCCGTATTCCAACGCTGTGATTTATTTACTTTCGTAGCGCGTGGCACTGACTTGAACGAAATATTTCGATAGACTTCAATTACTAATTGGCAAAAACTCAATAGAAAAGCAGTCAAATCGACATTCAATTACAGTGACAACGAAAGCTTTTGTATAGTCCTCCAAACTTAAGGTTACATTTATAGTATGCCAAACAACAGAGTGCTTCAATTATGCGGTTCCGTTAACCGAAATTAGAAAGTCATTTGTGGTGCGTTTTGCCAAATTGTGTAGTAATAACACTGTATTAGTGAATTCACCAGTAACCACCATTTGGATAAGAATTTTATTATAAGTATTTCTTTTTGAACCAATAAGGGTGGAAGAAGGTAAATAAGTCAAGTATCATGTATAGTGTACCATGAGAGTCTTTAGTCAGATCGACCTTTATAATACCTTACAGTTGATTCCCTTAATGATTAATCTTTGAACACTAATGCCACATTCAAATCTTTCTTTCGTTTCCTTTATTGCTTCTTCTACATACATACAAGTGGAATATTAATGGCGATAGACTGCAACCTTGTCTCACACCCTTTTTAACTGAAGCATGTCTCTCATGATTCTCTACTTTAATTATAGCTATATGATTCTTATAAAGATCATAAAGTATTCTTCTATCTCCTTATTTTAGGCCCAACTTCTTTACTGTTTTGAACATCTTGTCCCAAATAACATTATCAAAAGCTCTTTCTAAATCAACAAACTCCATAAAAGTAATTTTGTTTTTCTTGATCCGCCCTTCAAGTATTAATCATAACGCTAGAATCGCTTCTTTTTTATTGCGGTTTTTCCTAAACCCAAACTGATTTTCACCTACTATCCATTCTACTACATTTTCCATGAATCTGTATATTATTCTAGTCAGTAATTATTAAGAATTTGATGTTAGACTTCTAGTGTGAAATTTCTCAAATCTGTCGGCTTCTGCCTTCTACATAAGTGTAAAGATGACACTTATATTAAAAAGTGGGAATCTCTCCTGTTTCATAACTTTTTGATTTAAGTTTGAATAACAATTGGATTTCTTCTTCTCCCAGAGATTTTAGAAGTTCTGCAGGAAGCTCATCAAATCCAACTGTTTTATTTGATTTTAAATCATTCAAAGCTCTTTCAAATTCTGTTCTCATAACAGGAACGCATAAGTCATCAATGTCGACATCAACTTGTTTTTCCAAAAAACTGTAGTTCATATCATCTCCATAATACAGTTTCGCTATGTATTCCTTCCATTAGTTGGCTTTAGCTTCTGAGCTTAGAAGAGGTTTCCCATCGGCAGCTGTAATGTTTATACCTCTTTTCTTCATTTCTCCAAAATTCTTTTTAATCTTCCTATAAGTCACATCTATTTTATCTACAACCACTTCCTTCGAGCAACAACTTCCCGGTAGTATACGTTTCCTGGTGAAGAGTCATAACCGAAGCCAGCTACTGTAAACGGTTGTGGTAAACAAGTAGTGTGTGTGGTAGACTCAACAGTTTACCAAGAAATACAATCTACTGTGTCCTCGGTGAAAATAATTGGTTATTAATCGTTCTCTTATAACAGTCGGGTCCGTGTGACTGTCACTCACAACGTTCAGTGGGATATACGGCGAGGGTGGAGCTTGTGGTCCTCAGGACCACACATCAGAACTTGAAAATCATAATGGCACGCCAACCGGGATGGTAACTGCAGCCATATTTAACACAGGCAGCAACCAACAAACTGATGAAGTCATTTTAACAGAGACTGAATTTTCAGTGCAGTGTGGTGCCAGACGATCCCATGCTTGGTAGCCAAAGCATAAGTAACAAGTCTGCTAAACGCCAGGTACCAATAGAAGATGACGTAAGAAAATCAACCCATGCAGCAGAGAAAGTCGCACGGCTCTCAGAGATACATTCAGCAGCTCAGCAGCCGATGTCTACTGCCAACACAACACCAACAACGCCAGCAACTACAACAGCAGCACCAGCAACCCCAGCAACACCAGCGGCAACCGCACTCACCATTGCCGGCAGCAATCTACAGGACCCGCAGCATAATACATCTAGCTACAAGTACGACGCTAGCGACAACGGCCCATTTATAGTTTTTGTAGAGGGTAAGGAGAAGAACATAGGCCAGTTACATCCAATGGTTATAGGAAAGCTACTACGTGAGCAAGGTATCTTAAGATCAAATCAACTCTTCAATATCTCGGGTTCTGGACGTAACAGAATAAAAACTGAAACAAACAATAGTGCAGCGGCAAATAGCGTCGTAACGTCAGATGTCTTCGTTAGAAATAATATGGATGTTTACATTACAAAGTTTATGATACACAAACAGGGTGTAGACACCTCTCTTAGTGAGAATGTGAGGCCCAGGTAGCAGGTATTCGACGGTTCACTAAAAAAAAAGTAAAACAAGGTAAGCAGGAACATACATCACTTACCGTATATATAGTAACATTTAGATCTCAATTACTACCTAAATTTGTCTACATTCACAGGGTTCGTTGTAATGTTGAGGTCTATATCCCAACGGTAATCCAGTGTTATAAATGTTTGCGTTTCGGTCATGGCTGCAATTAATGCCGCAGTCAAACGCGCTGTAGTTTTTGTGCATCCGACCATAGAATCGAGTCATGTCCTAAAACGTCCCAACCGCAGTGTGCTCTGTGCTCTGGCCAACACTTAGCCACCGATCGACTGTGTCCCGCCTATCGGAAGGCGAGATCCATGAAGCAATATATGGCGTTGAATAATGTTAGTTCGACCAGGCCACAGCAATACACGAGAACAGACCCTACGCTCAAGCAGCAGCCAATGTTGACTTGCAGTATAATAGTCCTACTGAATTTCCGCCTTTGCCGGTCAGACGCTCTCTTCCTGTCAAACACTACCAACTTTCCAGCTAGCGTCATTTGACAATAGGTCATACACAAAGGCGGCAGCAGCCTCTCTACAGGTAGCCTCACAATCTCCGGTACTGCCTAGCCAGCAGAACATGTTGCTTCCTCTGAAGATACTTCCGCAATTTAATCAGTCCAAGCCACTGCATGGAACAAACCCATGCCCATTCAGACGAGACAACAAGGAACCACTGGGAACCCATCCAGAAGTCGTCTGACCTCAACAGATTTCAACACAGAGCAATAAAAATAACTTGGAAGATTACCAGCAATATCACATCCGAAGCCAAAGACCAACGATGCCCATACAGAGTAATATAACCAGCACCGTCAATAGCATGGAGGGTCCTCCAGCCATACCAGACAGGCGTCGCCTAATAGAAATAATGCTTAACTTCATTACCATGCTGCTACAGCAAATACAATCTGGTGGAGGGACACTCCCAATCGCCGCGATAAGGGATAACTTTAGTAGGGTTATAGAAGCAATCTGCATGGAACGGTGGAAGAAAAAGTGATAACCTCTCAGGATAATGGAGAAGATTTTGCAGCGGACCGCATGGTCTATTAGGTCCAACAAGGAAAGTATCATGCAATTTTTGAAAGAAAATGCTATCCCCATCAGCACTTTGACGAAAACATGGCTAAAATCCAAGGAGAGATTCTCATTTAACATTATTCGCCATGACTGACAGGACAGGTTTGTTGGCATAGCCATCCTAGTACATTCCAATAGACACTTTACCAAAGCCTCATTGGATCTACGAGGAATCAATATAGAATGTTGCGCAATTAAAACCTCTCTCGAAGGCCAGCGTGGCACAGTACTGGTTATGTACAAGTCCCATGGAATACCGTTATCTAAGGAAGATCTTCACTACACCCTCAGACAAATTGACGATCCGTTAATAGTCACCGGAGACCTAAATGCCCACCACCCGATGTGGGGCTGCTATACTGAAGACAGTCTATACTACAGTACAATTAATGGAAGAACGTAATTTAATACTACTTAATGACGGATCACCAACAAGAATCAGTAGACCAACAGAATCTCCTTCCGCGATGGATATCACCCTTGCGTCACCAAACATCGCTTTGGCCACAGACTGGTCTGTAATTCAACATCCCCTTGGCTCAGATAACTTACCACTATTGCTGACCTTCCCAGATACTATGTAACAGGATTCGACGAGATATCCAAACTATAAATGGAATATAATAAAAGCAAACTGGCAGTGGTATAGAGAAGCAGCAACACATGTATTTGCGGATTTTGAAATGAGAGGTGATGTAGAGAGCGACAACAATATCTTCATAGAAAAAATTGAAAAAGCTGTTTCTTTCGCCGTCCCAGTTACGCACCCCTTTACTACGCTTAAACATGCAAACACAGTGTGATGGGATGACGATTGTCAGCAGATGTTGGAAGGAAGGAAGCACTATGCATATATCGGAGATCGGCGACTGATAGTAACATCCTCACTCTAAATAAGATCCAGGCAAAAGCTAAACGTCTTGTTAAATAAAATAAGATAATTGCCTGGAAAGAATTATGCTCTACTCTTAATAAAGGTATGCCCCTACGAAGACTATGGAAGAAAATTAGAACATTCAAAAACTCTCAGCAAACATTCGAATCTGAGGTAGAACCAACGGAAGCAGTGCTGGAAGAAATACTAATGTCGTTAGAGCCTCCATGGGTGAAGCATTCTGTTTCACCAAGAGATAACAATGATAACACCTACAGTAAAATTCTCATTCAACCATTAGTCGTTGAAAAACTTAACCGGGCATTACCTGGAGGTAAAGGAACAGCTCCTGGTCCAGACAACATCGCCTATCCTATGCTTGCCAATCTACCTCCCGCTCCCAAACTGTTCCTCTTAGAAATACTAAATCAAGTCTGGTCAAAGAGCATAGAGATAACAGAAATGAAGACAGCAAAAATAGTAAGCGTAAAGAAACCATCCTTGAGTCCCGACAAACTAACATCCTATAGACCAATCACATTACTATCGTGTGTGTACAAATGCCTAGAAAAACTTATCAAATCATGGCTTGAATGGTGGTTTGAAAATCACTCACTCCTGCCAAGCCTTCAATTGGGGTTCAGGAAAGGCACAGGAACTACAGAAACACTTGCCCACCTGCTGGTCGACACTCAGCTATCCCTTAGTAGAAACAAATACATGGTTGTGGTGTTAATGGATTTAAAAAACGCACATGACAACGTAATATCGCCGATACTAGTGAAGAAGATGATAAAAATCGGAGTACCTGGAACATTTGCAACACAACTGTACACACTACTGCGTAATAGGTGGCTAATTGTCAAGAAAAACGGCAAAGTTTTGGGACTTCGACGTGTTAATAAAGGTCTGCCCCAGGAATCGATCCTGGCACCGTTCCTGTTCAATATTTACACAGCCGACTTGCATCTGATAACCCAGTGAGCAACACTATTACAGTATGTATATGATCTTTGCATTTATACCCAAGCGGACTCAATCGAGGAGTGTTTAAGAAGGCTAAGCAGGACTCTACAAAGACTACAGAGCTGGCCTTTGAACAACGGTATGGAGATATCTACTCACAAAACAGCCACCTGTATCTTTACTAGACACAGAATCCCTACCATGACGAGTTTACAAATAGGCCCGTATACCTGCCCTCACGTCAAATACCTTGACTTAACAATCGACAATGAATTGAAACAGTCGGCCCATATAAGGAACATACTGAACAATTGCGAAGCATCATATAATGTAATACGAGCCACAACAGGTGTGTGATGGGGCACCGAACCCACAGTTGCAATCCACCTCTACAGGGTTCTCGAACGACTCATCCTTGACTACGGGTGTTTCTTTTATGGATCGGCGTCAGATAACACACTATCCAACTCAGTAGAGTACAATACAAAATTCTGCTTTCCTGTCTTGGGGCCATGGGTTCGACGCCTACTAACTGTTTGCTGGTAGAAGCTAAGGAGCCACCATTACACCTTAGAAGGCAATACCTCGCAACGAAAGCACTGCTGAGGTGGTCGCAAATCCTAGAAAGCGAATTGACTGTGTCACTAGCAGATACTGGATTAACAGGACCATGCCGTGAATAGTAGCAACCTACGTCAACGTACAACACCTACAGAAACAAATTACTAACTCATGGCATATAGGATGTTACACCACAAACTATAATAATCTCATGAAAGAACTAAACATTCAGTTAGACATCTGTAATCAACGAAACTCACAGGCTATCACCACAACATTGGCACAGTTCAAAGCGCAATGGGGAGAAGCTTTAATATATTACATGGATGGATCTAAGATCGCAGACGCAGTAGGATGTGCATTTGTTGAAACATTCACAAACAGGTGCGGGTAGTACAAGCTACCTCAGTCTGCAAGCATACTGACGGCGGAACTAACGGTAATCTTAGAAGCCTTACGGAATTCCAGCCACTCTGAACGTAAACCAGTTATTATCCTCTCCGACTCAATGTCGGCAATGCAGCTCCTACAGCACCACACAATCACCACCCATCCAAATCCTGTGGCCCCCGACATTATAAACTGGATATCCATTCCAGAGAAAAGGGGCCAGACAGTTACTATGGCGTGGATCAAAGCACATTGTGGGATAGTGGGAAATAAAACAGCAGATGCACTCGCCAAGGAAGGAGCTTATAATGGTGAAGTGAAACCCCTCTATGCATCCTACTCCGACTACCTTAGTTACTTCAAAAAGAAACTGACGACATCGCGGCAGCCAGGATGGAAGACAGAAGCCCAGACGAAAGGAAAACTCTAAAAATCACTACAGCAACATATCCCCTCTAAACCGTCGTTCGACAAAAGTACATGTCCAAAAAAATTAGTAACAACGATATTTCACCTGAGAACAAATCACGGACACTGGCGACACCTCCATCGCCTGAACGTAGTCGATAGCCCAACTTACGACTGTAACAGCAATCAAGAAGAAACACCAGACCTCATATTTTTTGCCAAATGCAAATTCACCGCGGCTAGCGACACCCTCGTAAGTGACTTGGTAAGGGAGGGACATCAACTGCCTACATCAATAACAAATCTTCTAGCCTCATATAACCTAAAAGTATACCGGCTTCTGTACAACTTTGTCGTCAGAAACAATATAACGATCTAACAAAAATTCAAACTGTGGTTAAATAGACGGAAATACCCATATGCCATTAAAACTTGAGGAACAAGATAATTTGTCTCTATACATGTAAATGTCGGTTCACACCTAAATAGCTAAGTATGCATATAGTTTAAATATGCATAAAATATTTAAATAAGTAAATATGTAAATAGGTAAACATGTAAATAGTTAAATATGTACATATAAATGTATATGACATGGTCGTATGGCTACTTAATGAATATGTATATAGTTAAATATGCAAATAGTTAAATATGTAAATAGTTAAATAAGTAAATATTTAAATAAGTAAATAGGTAAATAGTTAAATACGTAAATATAAATGTATGTGAAATTGATGTATGGCTACTTAAATGTGTTTATAGCGAAATATGTAAATAGTTAAATATATAAAAAATATGTAAACATGGATGTATGTGACACTGTTGGATGGCTATTTAATATGTATGTAGTTAAATATTCAAACAGTTAAATATGTAAGTAATTAAATATGTAAGTAGCTTAATATGTAAACAAAAATGTATGTGGCATGGCTACTTTCCAAATGCCAATAATAATAATAAAACCATTTCCTTTTCTACTACGTCAAACTTTTCTTGCAGCCATATTTGTTTAAATTTTTTGCATATCTTGTTTATTTCATCATCATCAGTTTTCTGCCCTCGGACAAGTTTTCACTTGGCTGCTCTCCATCTCTTCCATCTTCAGCCTTTCTCTGAACGTCCATGCAGTTGCCGTCTTCCTTGATGTTATCTATAGTTTTGCACCTCCTTCTTCCCATTATTCTCCTCCCACAAACTATACCTTCCAAGGCGTCTTTTATCAGGCACTCCCCTCTCACCAGTGTCCCATCCAATTCTTCTCTCTCTCTTTTATTTCTTGGAGTATTTTTCTCCTTTCACTGACCCTGTCCAGCACTTCAGCATTACTTATTTTATCCACCCAGCTTATCCTCTCCATCCTCCTCCACATCCACATCTCAAATGCTTCTAACCGCTTTTCATCCTCTCGGCTCAGTGTCCATGTCTCCGCCCCATAAAGAGCCACACTCCATACAAAACATTTGCCGAGTCTTTTCCTGAGTGCTTTGTCTATTTTTCCAGTTAGTATCATCCTTTTCCTATTAAATGCTTCCTTCGCTACGGCAATGCGAATTTTTAGCTCTTGGTGGCATCTCATATCTTCGGTGATCATACTCCCAAGATATTTGAATGATCTTACTTGCATGATATCAGCTCTTCCTAACTTAATATTTATTATTTTCCTTCCTTTTCCAATCACCATACTCTTAGTATTTGCTGTATTGATTTTCATTCCTAACTCCTGGCAAGCTTCGTCTAGAATAGATCTTTAAGCATTCTTTTAAGAGTTTTTTCGATTTCTGCCAACAATACCATATCATCAGTAAATCGTATGCACTCTATTCTCTTGCCACCAATACGCAATCCTCTTTTTCCATATAAGCCTTTTCCAATAATTTCTTCTAGATATAAATTGAACAATAATAGGGAAAGGCAACAACCTTATCTTCCGCCTCTCCCAATGCTGCTTTGTCCCAACATCTCGTTTCCGATTGTTATTCGTACTTTCTGTTGTAAATATAGGTTGTGTATCAACCCTCTCTTCTTCCAATCTAAGTCTTTCCTCTTCAAGATATGCATCAGCATCTTTCATTGCACCCTACCGAAAGCTTTTTCCAAGTCAATAAAGACGGCATAGATATCTCTTCCTTTCTCAATATATCTTTCCCCTATGATTCTTAACAGGCCAATAGCATCTCTTGTTCCTTTTCCTTTCCTAAGTCCAACCTGTTCTTCTTCAATCCATTATCTGAATTTCCATATAGCCTTCTGCTCAGCGCTCTCAACAGCACTTTAGCTGCATGCGAAATTAGGCTGATAGTCCTATGCTCTTCACATTTATTAATATTCTTTTTTTCTGAACTGGTATCATTACCGTTGCGAGAAAGTCAACTGGCCATTCCCCTTTGTCTTATATCTCATTACAAAGGTATGCTATCTCTTTCTTCCTTTGTTTCCTAAACTCTTCGACACTTCTGAAGCTAAATTATCGATTCCGCTTGCCTTCCAATTCTTCATCTCCTTCAGAGCCTTTTCTACCTCTGTCTCTAGGATCTCACATCCCTTTCCATCTTCTGTTACCTGTGCCTCTTCTTCAATTTTATTTGGTATTTGATCTCCCTTATACAAGCTTTCAATATATTCTTGCCACCTTACTCAGCACCTCATGTGGTTTTTTGAATAAATTTCCATCTTCTGTTTCTATTTCCATGTTGTTTTTGTTTCTCTTACTTTCAAAGGCTATCTCAGAAGCCATTTTGTACATCATTTCATATTTTCCCTCTTTCTACATTTTTTCTATTTCCTCGCATTTCTCTTTCATCCATCTTTCTCTTGCTTGCTCAGTTTCTCTTCTTACTTCATTGTTCAGTTTACTGTACTTCTGTCTTCCTTCTTAATTTCCAGAATTTTTCCACTTCCTCCGTTCTTCCATCTTTTCCAGCATTTGTTCTGTTATCCATTCTTTCCTGGTACCTCTAATTCATAGAGGTGGCTGTCATGAGCCCTTCCCTCATTTTTATCCATTTTTCATTTATACATTCTTCAAATTTTCCTCCTTTGTAGTTTTGCAAAAACCTTTCTTCCAATTCCAAAGCCTTACCTTCCTCCTTTATTGTTTCTAAGTTCAGTCTTTCTCTTGCTTTGCCTCTTTTCACCTTTTTCAATTTTACTTGTATTTCTCCTGCTACGTGGTTGTGATCTGAATTTATTTCCGCTCCTGGATAAGCTTTAGCATTCTTCATACAGTTCGTAAACCTTTTTTGTATCAAAATATCTCGTAGTACAGCTGGTACAGGGTGTCCAGAAAAGGACTCCCTGATTTTAAAATTAAATATCTCGAAAACAAAGATCGATAGAGGAATGCAGTAAACGGTATGTTTATTGTGACAGCTGTAACAAGTGTATACAGCAGTGTGAAATAATAGTTACAAAAGCTGCTAACAGATGGCGCTGTAATCGCCATAGGTAATGCCTAAATAGTGATCCGAAGCTCAGGGTAGTGCCAATGGTGAACATTTTGAAAACATTGTGATGTGATTGTTTGCAAAGATTGTTTTCATACGATTATTTCACTTATGTATGCTGATATGAGCTGTACAGCGTACAGCGTACAGCGCCATCTGTTAGCAGCTTTTGTAACTATTATTTCACGCTGCTGTATACACTTCTTACAGCTGTCACAATAAACATACCGTTTACTGCATTCCTCTATCGATCTTTGTTTTCGAGATATTTAATTTTGAAATCAGGGAGTCCTTTTCTGGACACCCTGTATCTTTATCCATTTAAATTAGAGATCCATGTATAACATCTCCGTTTGTGATTTTCAATAGGGTGTTACCCACCACTAGTGAATTTTCTTTACAAAAGTTAATTAGTCTTTCATCCCTCTAGTTTCTTATCCCTAATTGCATCTAAACCATTCTTACTCATGTCCTGTTTTGCATTTTCTAGTTTTCCTGCCTGCAATAGTGTTATCACTAGGGTTCGGATCTTTAGGAAAAGTCATATTTTTTTCCTGCCTTCTTTTTGACCTGAAATGCAGAAATAAACACTGATTCAACGTTTCTGATTGTATTTAAATGTATTTTATATAGCCTATAAATGCATATTTGGGCCATTTTCCTAATTCTGGTCATATTTCAGCAATTTTAATGGTCATATGGTCATATTTTGAGAAAACAACTGGTAATTTTTTTTATAGAAGTTGTAGATGAAAAGAAATTAAGATAATTATTCAGAGAAATATATTCCTGTTATACATTGGAGAAAGAAACGAAACTAATTGTAACTAAATTGTTCAGAATTCACCAGCCAAGAATTAAAGTTATAAATTATTGTCACTCTCTAAACGTTAATGTTCCGCCCGCTTTTTAAATTCGACTATGCAGCAGCAGCATGCCTGTGTCGAACCGCGTCAATCAATGTCTCACTTCCGACGGTATCGCGGGAATTGAGTCCACTGCAGTGACCCACCGATGAGTTGAGAGGAATCAATTGTCTTCCTATGATTCAGTACGGCGAAACTGCTGCTTAACGGGAAACCCGTCCCTACCTAGGTCAGGTATTCCCCACATACCAGACTCTCCGCGTCGAAACAAACACAAAGCCTTCAGCCACTCACGCACTGTCACCAATGCTTTTGAAAATAATCCTGAACCAGTGTTAAATCTGCAGTGGATCAGTGAGTACCGCCATGCCGAAAACAAAACTTTCTGAAAGTGTAAAGTTACGGAGTTACGTAAAGGAATTTGGAGAGGAGTATTTTAGCACATGAAAGAGTTCTTTTCTGTAAATTATGTGAAACTAAAGTGAACGCAACAAAGCGATTTCATGTGCAGCAGCACTGCAATACATCAAGACACAAGAATAACGTAATACGACATTCAACTCGACAAAATAAACAGCGACTTTTCTTGGATACATCTACAGCTTCGTCGTCTTCCAAATTATCAATTTTTTCTAAAGAACTCTGTGAAATGATGGTATCAGCCAACATCCCACTTAATAAAGTGAACAATGAGCATTTCAAATCGTTCTTGGAGAAATACACAACACAGACGATTCCAACCGAATCAACATTGAGGAAGAACTATTTACCGTCTTGTTATGAAAATGTATTGCAGGAAATCAGAACTAAGATAGGCACCAATAAGATCTGGGTATCAATGGATGAAAGTACTGATGCTTGTGGGAGATACGTTGTAAATGTTATCGTTGGAACCCTACTTTCTGACAGACCGGGTGATATATTTTTACTGGACTGTGAAGCTCTTGAATCAGTAAACCATTTAACAATTGCCGTCCGTTTCGACAACGCTATGAAACTGTTATGGAGCGGTGAAGTTAAGCGAGAACATGTCTTACTATTTGTGACCGACGCTGCGCCGTACATGGTAAAGGCTGGGAAATGTCTGAAGATGTTGTATCCTTCGATTGTGCATTTAACCTGTCTCGCTCATGGATTACATAGAGTTGCCGAGGAAATAAGACTAAATTTCCCTGATGTTGATAGGTTAATATCAAATGTAAAAAAGATTTTTGTTAAAGCTCCAATGAGAGTGGCAAAATTTAAAGAAGACGCACCTTCCATCCCTCTTCCACCACAACCAGTACTTACTCGTTGGGGCACATGGCTCGATGCAGTTAGCTATTACTGTCAATATTATGAAAACATACGGAAAAATAGTTTCTAATTTTGATAGCAGTGAAGCATCTTCCATAAAAATTGTCCAAGAACTCTTTTCCAGTAATTTGTTCAGAAATTTGGCGTACATAAAGTCAAGTTTTTCAGGTATCACAACTGCGATTTCGCGTCTTGAAAAAATTGGTCTAGAACTGAATGAAAGTTTGGCGGTCGTTAAAAGTGTGGAAACCGAAATAGGTCAAGCAGGTGGCAGTGTGGCTAGTTTGCTGAAAAACAAGTTTGATAAAGTGTTGTGTGGGAATAAAGGATATAAAACAATTTGTAAAATTATTGAAATTTTATATGGTG
Source organism: Vandiemenella viatica (assembly GCA_031002005.1). Classification (NCBI taxonomy): domain Eukaryota; kingdom Metazoa; phylum Arthropoda; class Insecta; order Orthoptera; family Morabidae; genus Vandiemenella; species Vandiemenella viatica. The sequence continues at coordinate 9,622,556 of JARYHS010008074.1, read as the reverse complement.
GCGAATCTGTTTTGACTGAAGACGACCCACAGTTAAATTGGAGTTGACCTGACTCTGTTTAAGTACGCTCCCGTCACATCTTGCGATGTCGAACGAAGCTTCTCACACTACAAGACAGTTTTAAGATGACAACCGAAGAAAATTCCTCTTCGAGAACTTGAAGATGCATGTGGTGATATACTGCAATGCTGCATCAAACAAGAATAAAAAATGGTATGTACACTAATTCGCAACAAATGTATAGTAAATTTCCATTTTTAAAAGTAAAATTCTAGTAATCCATTCTTTTACAGGAACAAGAAAATAACTTTCAATAAAATTAATTTCCCAATCGTACAGTGAGTGCATAGAAGCAAATTATGCTGTCTACTTGAAAGAGACACAGCTACATAAAATAAATTATGTACATTTGAGCATTTTTAATGAATAAAAAATTTAATGTTTGGTCATATTTTGTCTCTTTTAGGTCATATTTACCTATTTTAAGGTCATATTTGCCTGCATATTTCGCGATTTTTTTGGTCATAAAGATCCGAACCCAAGTTATCACACTCTACAGGTATGTTCCAATCCTTATCGTTTCTTCCATTTTTCTTCCTTTCTTGTTTTTAAAGGTATTCCCTCTCAATGTGTTCCCTTCCCGGAGATCCGAGTGAAGGGAAGTTTTACCTCTGGATTCTTCTACATGGAGAGCCATACGATGAACTAATAGGGAAATATAATGTGGTATTATCCCGTTCCTTTCCACATATGCAGTAGGCCTTAAATCTGAGTCAGACACTGTATGTAGCCGCCCTCTGGGGTACAGACGCTACATACACTCTTTATTTTAGCCGTGAGCGGACGGGTGCCTCTTCCACCAGCTACACCGTTCCGAAGGTCTGCTTCTCCACTGTCGCTGCCGTTGAGGTCTGGCAAGGGGCCCTCACATGGAGCTGTCAACCGGAGACAGTTGAGGTTTCTTAACGAGGTGTTACTCCTCCGACTCCCCCTGCCCCTTTCCTTGTGCATGGGGCCCCAGGTTTGTCACCGGCTTAGCGGAGTTCAGTTTATTTGATTTCTAAATTGTCTGTATTACTGTCTTCCTGCTTCGTCCTGAGCATTTTTGTGCGTTCTCTTATGACCCATCAACTCCAAAATTCCTTCTGTTGTCCAAGATTTTCGGGTGGCTTACCAGCTTTTGTCATTTCGGTCTTCAATGCATCCCATTCGTTTCTCAGTTGAGTTCCTTTCAAAGTTACTTCATAAACCACGTCTACCATTTCCGAAAATTCTCTTGTGATAGATTGTTTCAATTTATTCAGTTCCAGTCTGTTCTGCTTGTTTTGCTTCCTTATTTTCTTCAATTTCAGCCTGCACTTCATAATTATCAGATTATGACCATAGTCTATGTCTGCAGCTGGGTACGCCTTACTGTCTAGAATTTGGTTCCTGAATCTCTGTTTGACCGTTATATAATCTAGCTGATATCTGCCTGTATCCCCTGGACGTTCCAGGTGTATATCCTTCTAGTATGATTCCTAAATAGTGTGTTTGGCACGACTAGTTTATATCTTTTCTCTAGCTCAACCTCACGTAACCCTTGTACCGCTTATAGCTGTCTGCGTTCATCCCATTCGAATGCTCCAAAGCATGAGAGTAATATAATTCACATAAACAGTTTGATTGTTTCAAAATATATTTTAGCGATAACAATGTCTGCTTACGTGACAGGTTTTTTTTTTATTTATTTTTTAAGTGAAACTTTTATTCTACGCCTCAAATTTTTCCGTCCATCTATCGCATGTCGCTGTTTGAAGATCTCTCGGGCGTGCAGCCGGGTCATTTGGTCGTAAATGTACGAATTTTCGATGGCGTACCGTGCCATCATCTTCAGGTAGCGTCCAGTGGTCGGCGTAGGAACGCAGTCCAGGACGCGACTGCTGGACTGCTCCGCGCGCATCGATATTTATACCCTCCGACCCCGCCCTCCCACTCCCGCCGGGTCGCTCCGATGGCGGTGGTGGGGGCGGTGCATTACCGTGCGTCGAGCAGTGGCCATCAGTCTCAACGCCACCTCCGTCGCGCACAGTGCCTCGGCTCCGCAAACACCAGAGCCGAGGCACTGTGCGCCACGGAGGTGGCGTAGAGACTGATGAACACTGCTCGACGCACGGTAATGCACCGCCCCCACCACCGCCATCGGAGCGACCCGGCGGGAGTGGGAGGCGGGGTCGGAGGGTAGTAAATATCGAATGCGCGCGGAGCAGTCCAGCCCCGCGAAATGGAGGGAGGCGTCAGGGCACTCCCCTGGCTTCCTTCTTCATCAAGGAACGCGAGGAGCCCACCAAGCGGAAACGGTCCTACAACCCCACCACGGCATCGGAGAAGCCAAGAGATATGGAATCATCTCCGCGAAATGCCAATCAACGGTCGCAGAGCCTATGCGCCAGTACTCCAGAGCAGCAACGCTTTCAAGAGAGCCCGCTCAGCCCAGCTGACTCAACACTGTCGTCCCACGGCAACCAGAGCTGGTCGACAGAAGCAAGCCAGTCTGCCAAGGATGACTGGCTGATCTTCTTCTGGTGCCTCGACGAGGGGGAAGAGGAATATGAAATACGCCACGACCAATATACGCCAGGCTATTGGAGGAAACGACTCAACCAGATCAAGAGTATGGAAATCAGAGTCGAATTTTACCACAAAATATACAGATGGATGCTGCCATGTGGCAGATTTGAAGACCTACACCGAGCACTTAGAGCACCCGGCCATTCTCTAAACTCGCGATACCAAGACGCGAAGAGGGGGTAGAACCAGAGAAGAACTAGCCTGGACTAAGAAGGTTCCTCTAACCGCTCGTCTTCGCCGAGAACTTCCGCGAGAATGAGTATCTAGAGAAACTGCAGAGCAACTTCACACCACCACCAACGCCAGCCTCAGTCTCAACAGCACCCTCAACGCCAAGCACAACAATAGAAGGGTCATCCCACAGAATGGATATGCAGCAGCCCCTTCCACAGCGAATGACCTCAGATGCATCCAGCGACAACAGCATGTCCAGAGACGGTGAAGTCGACCCGCACCGGATACAAGAATGGAGGCAGAACCAGCCATCGAAATGGAAGGAGGCAAATGGGGCTACCTCTACATACGCCCGATGTGACATGGAGGCGGCCATCAGGGTGCTGCAGGGCGGAGGCATCCTGTACCAGAAACAACAGCCGCCAACAAAACCAGTCGACCAGGCGGGCCAAGATCAGCAGCCAACACCCAGTAAAAGTGAAGCGCCAAGGAAACAAGCAAGGAAAAGAAGACCCAGAGGCAACAAGAAAACTACCACGAGTGTACAACAATGCTACAGGTGCCAGAAATTTTGGCACCACGCCGCAGACTGCGGCTCTACCGAGCGTTGTGTCCGCTGTGGCGGGAGCCACAATGTCAAAGGACTGCGGACGCTTGAGGACAGACACCCCAACATGTGCCAACTGCCAAGGGCCTCATTCCGCGGCATATGAAGGCTGTCCTGTGAAGCGCAACCTGCAAGCTTACGGTAGGCGAGAAACCTACAATGCCAAGACTGAAGTACTGCCAGCCAAGCGGAACAAGAACCGACGAGAAGAGATACACTCTCGCCAAAGGGAGAAAGAGAGAAGCTCCAAGCAACAGGCAGACAGAAGACCAACTATATCCCTACATCACTCAACGCAACAACACGCACGAAACCCGTCCACGAGGAGCGTCAACGCCTGCCAAGAGAAGGGATGTTGCCGACACCAAGATTGGATGGAAGGGAGTCAACGAGAACAGCTGACCAAGCTGCTCCAAATGATGACAGAACTAATATAAGTCATGGTCCCCTGATGGATTAATGAAATCAAGGACTCAGTGTCCACAGAAAATACCCAAATACATTTGTAACCCATGATGAGTCTAATAAAGGTTAAAACCCAAAAAACTGTACATTCCCGATGGCTGAAAAGAGCTACAGCTCTCAAACAGCCCGCCTTTGGCCCTCAGTCAAAGGAATGAAAGGTAATAAAAATAAAAATAATAAAAATAAAAAAAAAAAAAATAAAAAAATATATATATAAAAAAAAGAGCAGTCCAACAGTCGCGTCCTGGACTGCGTTCCTCAAGCCGACCACTGGACGCTACCTGAAGATGATGGCACGGTACGCCATCGAAAATTCGTACATTTACGACCAAATGACCCGGCTGCACGCCCGAGAGATCTTCAAACATCAGATCCGCCGGGAAAACTTACGATTACATGTCGCATTACAGCCGGGCAGGCGCATGCGCGCAGGTATGACGTGACCTAGTGCGGAGGCCTCATGTCCGTTAACACTCACAAGGGGAGGTTTTCAGTGTGGAAATCGCAATCGTAGAACGAACTAGTCTGGTAAATAGTCCGTCACCTCTGGTTTCTCGCCCTAAAGCAGTTACGCCTTGTGGGCCTCTGTTTAAGAGAAATCTGGGATTAAAAAGTGCTTAAATTGTATGTGAATGAGCTATACTTAGTGTTGTAAAAAAACGGTTTTTTTTCTGGCTTGAAAAAAAACATGAAAAAAAACTTTGAAAAAAAACCATGTTTTTTTTTCAGGAACACGTTTTTTTTCACAACTACTAAATCTCAAATTTGTAAGGCAGTTATCGTTTAAAATGACTGTTTTAGAGTTTATTCTAAGTACTTATCTTAGTTTAAAATCTACTATATTTTTCTGTTTCAGTAGGAAAAAAAAATTACGAAAATATTGACTAAATTGACTGAAATTTTCTTTAAGAACGGGGATTTCCCGAAGAGACTAGGTTGCGCGAGAAGGAATCCCCATTCCCCATTGTTTGGATTGATACTTGCTATTTGAAATAGTGCTGCCAGCCCTAAAAAATTAACTATAGATCTTTGAAAAAAATTAGGAATTTAAAATTTATCCACGGTTTTTTTGCCTTATTGGACTTTCCTTATATTCGTATACTTGTTAACTCTCAGAGTATAGTGGTACTGACTCATTAAATTGTCAGTAAGGGAGCGTGCATAAACCACATAGCTTCATTTTGGCCTCCTGTGAACCCCCACGTAGCCCTACGTGGCTTTTGCCTACCCCCCCCCCCCCCCCCCCCCCCCCCCCCACCCCGTTCACGAAGCATATAGCTTTCTTCCGTTTTGATTCCAGAAGACATTTTGTACTATTTTCTCTTGTCAGACTATTGTAAATTACATACGGGTTTAATTAACTGAGGGAAATAAATACTCACATGCTGTTGTGAGATCAGTTCCTCATTTTAACTGTGAAAAATGTTACGAAAGGAAAGTTACGTGGCCTGTCTCGGAACCCCCCCCCCTCTCCCTACGTAGCCCAGAGTAGCCTTCCAGCTAACCCCTCCTCCCTCTGGACCGAGCCACGTAATTTGTGCACGGTCCCTAATTATGAATCGTTTCCTTGCAACCGTTGGTGTAAACAAACGATTGAAAAGAAATAAAGCTCCTATTTTTTATGATAATCGATTTTAATTCAAACTTAAAAGACCGTAATACAGAACTATTGGCGCAGTCTTTATGCACAGTGTGTACTTTGCTCACAATTTAAAATTTCAATCTGAAAATCTTTTGCGTACAATATAAGAACAACCAGTAAAAGAAAATTTAACTATTTCTGAAGTTAGAGGAGACAGAAGAAGAGACAGAAAATTCCGACACCGACCGAACTAGTGTTGGTATTACTGATACTAGTGAATGTGGTACTGACATAGAGGATGAATAAAATTATGTTACCTATATAGATACACTTATGAATCATTATGTTAGACATTATATGATTCAGTAAGACTTAAAACACACTTGTAAAATGGAAGTTCCTTAAATAAAACTATAATTTATGAAATATATTATTTTCTGAAAAAAAACAAAATTTAGAAAAAAAACACGGGTGCTAGGTTTTTTTTCATGTTTTTTTTCAAAAAGTTGAAAAAAAACATTTTGTTTTTTTTCAGTTTGCAACACTAGCTATACTTGTACGCAAGACCATTAGTTTATAATGTCTATTTTACCATGCTCGTTGAGGCAGTATGATCAGATGCTATGGGTCCGATGTTTTTTCTATTCGTATTTTTTTTATTGCCATTCTATGTTGTAGCATTAAAAATTGTTTTAAAAACAATTCTACAATTTTTTTATTTTTTTATTTTCCTGCAAATATTAGGATGGTACCACCGAAATGTACGAATTTATGTCAGCCATGTGATGTGTATTTCTATCATCAGGTATAAAATACTAATAAAAAAGATCCAAAATGCGCCGGAACTGTTGCAAGATAACCGTGTAATATCTTCTCGTGAAGATGTTGTTGAGATATATTCTCTTATTCACCACATTTTGTAAGCGCCTGTATTTTATGAGATGGTAAAATATTTTAAAATTAACGAATAAATGGCCGAAATTTACAAATGTTAACGAAACCTGTTTCCCTAATTCAATAATTAATACTGTATGTGACTGTCCAAACAAATCCTTTATAAAATGTTCCTGGAGTGCACGTAATTTTTGTTTCAAATATTTTTATCATTTATAACATCCTAATATTTGCGTATTTGTCAAAATTTTATAGATTTTGTTTCAGAACAAATTTTTAATGATGCAAGATAGAATGGCAATAAAAAAAATGGAAAAAAATTTCGCGTTTGGTGGGATCGAACTCCACCTTAACGACCACATACCGAGCGTGGTGGTGTAACGGATAGCGTTCTGGCCTCGCATTCGGGAGGACGGCGGTTCGAATCCCCGTCCGGGCATCCAGATTTGGGTTTTCCATGGTTTCCCCAAATCACTCCAGGTGAATGCCGGGATGCTTCCTTCAAAAAGGCCATGGCCGAATTCTTTCCCATTCCTTGCCCCCATCCTTTCCCGTCTCTAAAGACCACGTTGTTAAAAAGGGACGTTAAACTGTTACAAAAAAAAAAAAAATTAACGACCACGGCTAAATAGACATTATAAACTAACAGTCTTCCGTAAAAGTATGTCTCATTTACATACAATTTAAGCACTTTTTTAAATCTCCGATTTCTCTTAAACGGAGGCCCACAAGGCGTAACTCCTTTAGGGCGAGAAACCAGAGGTGACGTGCTATTTACCAGACTTGTTCGTTCTACGATTGCGATTTCCACCCTGAATACCTCTCCTAGTCAGTTGAGATCTGTATGGCGTCGACTACACTTGAACTGAAGCAAGGTAATCGGCAACTGACGGGCGCTTTCTAATATTCTCTTCCGAAAACAGGAAGTGTTATTTCTTCGTCCATCTGTCGTATGTCGCATTACAGCCGGCCGCGGAGTGGGGATAAAGTGAAAGGCGCTCGGCAGAGCAGCCGAGGCCAATATGGCGGCGCCCATAGCTCGCATGAGTTGACCGTTTAGCATTTACATTCTCACTTATTCGTGCGATTGTATTTATTATGTATTCTGTACTCTAATACATAGATTTAAATTAAAATTTATAGTAGGATATCTTGTTTACTATTGATTTCCCATTATCATCCCCATTTTCAATTATTAAGTTAAGATTAAGAATGCAATTTTAATAACCAAAATCGAATAATTTTCCGAAAATATTCAGTTAAATGCTTAAAAAGTTTCACTTACTTCGTGGTTTCATAAAACCACACAGTTTTTTTTTGTTTTTTTTTTTTTAATTACGTTAGTGGTCACCTTAGCCAAGCGTTTACCGCGCGTACCAATTGAAGCAACCTTTCGTACCCCTGGGGGTATGCGTACCAGTAATTCGAAATTATTGCCTCAAAACATCAGTTTCTGATCCACGTCAGACTGAATAGAAATTTAAAGGGATTTCAAGACACATGTCATCCAGCACCAGCTGCAACAACGTTTTGCAATTTGTCTACGGAGTTATGAATAATTTCAGTCAATTGGGATAAGAAAGTAAGGAATACCTACAGAGAAACAATGGAGCGTGCTTGCGTTATGCTCTTTGATACAGACATCAACATCTAACCGACGACAATAGGTAGCTGAGACCGTAAACAAATTAATTCTTTGCTGTGATTAATTTTCCAAAACAAAAATTGTTATGAGTTTTCTAATAGCAACTGGCGCGTTCCTGAAATGATGAGAGAAAATTAATACAATGTTCAGAGACTTTAATAGGAAATTTTTGTTTTCCTACTCTGAGTAGGTACCTGGCGAGCGTTGTTAGAACGCCTTTCCCTGCAAGTGGACTCCAGGTTGCGGCGACGGACCTCATCAGGTGTGCGTAGAGCTGGGGCAGCGCGTGCAGCAGCGGGGGCGGCGCTGGGGGCGGAGGGCACGCCGGGGGCGGGTTCTCGTCGTCCTCTGGCAGCGGACACACCGCACACACCAGCTCCAGCAGCGACGGGCCCTCCTCCTGCAAGCGATACCACAGTAATTAGAGCAAATAAACTCCTCAAGTGGGGCCACAATAGACCGCACCGAGCCCACACCGACACTTTTCTTACTGTTTTCGCTCACTCGAATCAAGCGAGTTCAAAAACAAACAGTTCGGAAATTTCCGGTCCTTTACGACTAAAAGTTGTTTTAGCTTTACTGATTGCTTTAGAAACGTGTCCTTTTTTTTTTCAGCCTTACTTTAGGTTAATCAGATGTTCGTAAAATGTAGGTAGAGTCCTTGTATGTTCGAATTAACAAATCAAAACTTTGCCAGAGGTTAAGGACGATTTTGAAGCCCGTAAAAATTGCATCCCTGACCCGGATTTTTAACCGGGGAACTTCCCTACCCGAATCGTACGCAGTAAACATCTTAATTTAAAAGTACTGAAAAAAAATGTATTCAATCATATGAAAGTGCATTTGTTTTTTGGGATAACAAAAATAAATCATGTAGAAAAAAGTACGTTTATTTTATTATGTTTAAATATTTATTTTTCATTATATTCAGATTTTTTTTGACTCAGATGATTGCGGCGTACGATTGGGGTAATGTAAGAACTTGTTTCAAATCCCTGTCTCAGCTGTAATTATTATGGGTCTTAAAATTGATATTCAGATCTGCCAAAACTTTGATTTGTTAATGGTAAGAAGCTAAGACGCTCCGTGATTCGAATTTCATCTTAATCTGTAGGTTTTCTTTCAGATTATGTGACAACGATAGAGGCGTACTGCGCGACTGATAAGAAACTTTGTGACTGGAATTATTAGAGCACGTGAAATTATTATTATTTTACGGAATCTTTGCGGTCTGAATTTAAATTTAAAAAGTATAATAATCTTATTCTTTTTAGTTAAAAAAATATTGAGTGAACCGAAAGGAACTTCAACTAAAATAAACACGTTAATGTAAAGTGAGTGACGCTTGCCATTTCATTGTGACTAAGTAGAGATACACGAGAATCTTTAAAACCTGTACAGTGTGACGATCATTTCTTAAAGCTACGTTGGGATACAATTTTTGTGCATAAGAGATCAAACAGTTAGGAGACAACAGGAGTGAGGCTAAAAAGTATTTTAACATACTTTATTACTTTCGTAGATTATAAATTACGCCTACCAAAAATAAATTACTATACTCTATAATAAATTATGGGTGGTAGCCCTAGCTGCTGTGCGCAAACCACTTTTAAGGTAATATTTTCACATTAATTCCGTGAAACAACCAAGTGTATACGTTAAAGGAGCCTGGAGACCGAGTAGGAACCCGTCCGTGACACGGTCGAGCTACGGACCAGTGTGGGTGCGAGCGGGGCGAGCCGGCACTCGGCCGGTGCGGTGACGGTGCGGACTCGATGCGGCCTACTGTGGCCCGACATTCAAGACAAAAAGCGGTCTGGAATTTTCTGGAGCAGCTCTCCTACCAGCTGTCTACCCAGCAAGCAGGACTATATATGAAGTGTGATAAGAATAAAGTAAGCCGTGGTAGCGTATGGTCCAGCGCTTTATAGGGGTCGTTGTTTGAAATCCAGCCTCGGCACAGGCGGTTTCAATTAAATGTCGTCTACGTATTGTGTTGTCTTTATTTCATGCATAGCGATATTTATGGTGATTACATGCCGAAATAAACATTAACACTGTTTACATGGGTGTATGTCCGACAAAAAGGGCGCACGGGCAAATAAAATCAATAGGTCACTACAACACATTTATGCATGGTTGAAGACGGTTACAGCAGCAGACAGGTACAGATCTTGTAATGTTGCTATGTGAATTAAAGCGGAGAAAGAGTGAGAGAGAAAGATATACATTTAAGAGTGGACGAATTCCTAAAACGGCACGAAGCTTTCAGTTCATCCAGTCATAAGCTATTTTAGAGTAAGTGTAAACATTTCATCACCTGATTAGAGCCCTTTTTCTCTGAATAGGTGACATTCTAAATTGTTGGATTAATTTTTGCTTTTAATATTTTCTCCACGGTTAACAGATAATTTAATGTTGCTGGAAAAACAATGTAATTGGTAGAAACATCAATAATTAGTTATATATATATATATATATATATATATATATATATATATATATATATATATATATATTATAAAGGGTTGAGTCTATATTATTTATTTTAAGAACTATATGCCAGTATTTAGTATGAAAAACATACTATCGGAGTATATGCTTATAGAAGAAAATTTTTGTAAACCCACCCACACGATTTCTGGTACGATATTGGCTCGTTAGAAAATGAAAGAACAAAAGACAAATCCTTGGTTTTGCTAAGAAAGCATCTCATCACGCAATCAAAGAAAAGACGCAGGCGATAACTGAGAGCGGAGCACCTTTATTATAACTGATAGCAGTGATTAATAACAATTTCTATGAACATTTATCTTAGGCCCTTGTTAAAAATTTAAAAGATCTTACCAGTTATTTCATTGCGAGTAAGTAGCAACACATGAAATAAGAATTTCTCACTCTCCTTTTCCAAAATAGAATTGGTCCACGATGACGTCTTACCACTGTCGAACAGCGATGGGGATGCTGTATGCGTGTTAAATTTCAGGGCAAACTATTGCTTTAAAAAAATAATAATAATAAAAAAAAAAAACAGTTGATTGCCATGAGTTGATTCCCGGCACTACGTCAGAAGGAAGGGCCACTAGACCCCACGGGTTACGGCTGCGACAGTTGTGCGGTTGTGCATTGGCTACGAGGAAGCGTAGTTTTCCCATTTCTTTATGGACCATTCTGGAATGCGCCGGAACTGCTTTCAGGAATCGCTGACCACTACCTGTATGAGATGGTGCATCCGGATGAGCACGAGGTTGGCTGCGGGCAGCACGGCCACTTGCCACGGAGACAGCTCGGCGGGCAGGAACTTGGAGCACGCCTCGCTGGCCACCTGTTGCGCCCACGGGCCGTCCGGGTCGGCGGGCGCTGCGCTGCCCAGCTGCAGCACGTGCGACGACACGTGGAAGGCGCGCTCCTCGCACCAGGCATAGCGCCCCCAGCGGGAGGTGAGTGCGCAGCGCAGACGAGGAAACGACAGCCGCCCGCGGGCGTCTCGCCGCTCCACCAGCTGCTCCTAAGCACCACACGAGCGCTATCTGTATGTTCATATATCGAACTACACCGGACTTTCGCGTGAAATTAAAAAATTAATTTAGGTGCATACGGAATACACGTGATAAAATTATTCAAGCAGCAACAATCCATTCACTTTTCGGGTTGAAAGATCAAATATCAGTGCCCAATAGCGGAAAAATGTCATAAACTTCAATTCGACCAGTGCACTTCATCCATACATATTGATGCCGTTATCTTTCTAAAAATACAGGTGAAAGAGCTTAAATAAAAACTGGAAGCTACACGTTTAAAGAATAACAACAAATATCTGCGTGAGGAATTGAGAGCTACTTCCGAGATCAAGAATAATGTGAAAAAGTTAGAACGCAACAAGGCGACAAAGGTACTGAAGAACGTATTTTCGGAAAACCAGGTTAAATGTTTAGTAACGGGAAAGAAATATGCTAAGTGGAACGGTGATGTTATTTGCAAAGAAGTGATATTAAAAGCTATTTCCAAAAAGAGTTATTTGTTTTGAGAAATAAGCTTCATTTTCCACTGCCGGGTTTGTCTACTTGGAAACGGAGTATCCCCCATTCTTTTCGTTGTCTGTCAGGTGTGCAGCAAGATGTATTACAACTGTTTAAACTCAGGCATTGACTTTTGCCGATGCTGAACGCGCACGTGTCTTTGACGAAATAAATGTGAATAGTAGCTTTGTTTACGACCAGAGAGAAGATCGTATTATAGGCCCACATACTAATGAACAGTTTGCTATGATCCGTGGTCTTTTGAGTGGCTGGAAACAAACAGCTCATATACTATGACCTCGACGTTTAGATGACAGCGGCATTCGATATGAGTTTGGTCTATACTCCTGTAGCATAATTCAATATTTTCGTAGTTAATACTCTAGTGAGGCAGCCTCGGTGAGCTACAGGCCTGAGCGGACGCGGAATACGAAACCGGGTTTGCAGATATCTGAATCCCTCACTCAGAGTCAAAGAGCAGCAGTTTTGCCGTGAGAAACAAGGTTCGAAATGTTCTGGAACTACTAGTAAGACGCCTCCAACTGGCCAATTAAAACTCTGAATCCACATCGCGTCATGCAAACCGGTCAATGGGAGACTGTCATTCCACCACGAAGCGACAGTACAGAGACGCGTTCTATACTCGTCCTCTGTGCAGCTTCTTCTTGAAGATTATACCGTAAACTTTCCATTTTTACGAAGGCAGTGTTAGAATGTTCACCACCATATCCACCCTTCGTACGCTCAAGGGCGAGGGTTGTAACGAACCTCGCACTGCTCAGTGGGAGTGCCACTCAAGCAGCAGCGTCGCGCTTCGCTCTCGGGGCAAAACGAAACGCAGAACTTTCAAAATTAGTGTTTTAGTGAGTGTGTGAGAAAGTAAATCAATAAACGCTAAACAAATACTGACTCTGTGAACAGTTATTTGATTTTCGATTAGTTGTGGCAGTCCGGCTTCGACGCACAGTTCAACCCCACGCGACGTCAGCATGTTGACAGCTCAGCGGCGTCCATCAGCTGCAACGTAAGTAAAAGGCGCTCGCAAAACCATAGCAGCGGGTTCCTCAAGTGCAAATAAAACCAATGAAAACCCAATGCTAAATGAAAAATATGAATATCTGGTTGGCTATTTAAACAAGAACTTGGGTAAAAAATTGAATGAATCGTTACTCCGAGAAATTAAAGACAAGCTTGCCAGTTGGGCAGTTGCAGTTTCTTTTATGGAAGGAACAAACTTAGAATTAAACAAAGAAATAGAGAGGCTAAATAAAACAATTGAGGCACTTAAGTCAAATGGTAATACAACTTCTCGGCCAAGCTATGCTGCAGCGGCTAGTAAGGCAACAAGTTTAATAAAAAATAAAATCACACCCCGGAAAATAAGTTATCTTTTCGTGAGTTCAAGACGTGGCGAAAACCCAAAAGTAATTGTGGAACAGATTACCAATATAATCAAACCATAAAAAGACAAAATTAAAATTAATAAAATAAGGAGCACCAATAACTCGGTAATTATCGATGCAGAAACTAAGCAGGATGTCAAAAAATTGATGGAACACAAATAATTAAATGAGAAGCAAAAATACGAGCTTCCAAGAAAGAGGAGACTAATCGTAATCCTACATGATGTTCCAAAAAGTCTGGAAATAAATGATTTAGTAGATAAAGTACATGAGCAAAATTTTGTAGCAAAACTATCAAAGGAGGAGTTCGCAAGCGGTTTCTGCCCTAAATTTAAGACAGGACCTCGTGAAAAGCCAACCGTTCATCACGTTGTTGAAGTAAGCCCAGCTATGCCCAAATTATTATTAGAGCAACATAAAATATACGTGGAATTCAGTGCAATCGATTGTAAAGATTACACCATGGTACCAACTTGTGTCAAATGCAGAGACCTCGGACATGTGAATAAACGCTGCCAAATAGACATAGATACTTGCAGTCATTGTGCTCAGAACAAGCACAAGCCTGATCAATGTGGTAAGAAGGCGACGTGTCCCTGTCAGAAAAGAGGTAAGTCACGCAAAAACAAAGATTGTCCCACGTATAAAATGCTACTGCAACGCCTAGTTGCTGGGCTATGTTGTATACGGGAAAATAACTAACTAAATAAAATATTTTATTCAGCCATTGGGCTATCGTGAAGAAGCACAATTCGCTTCTGTGTATATTAAGATGTACCTTTCAACTGTGTCATTCCACTTGTCTTTCTGAGGAAACCAAGAATAAATGCCTGTCAATAACATCTTTCAAGTTATTTGCAAAAATACCTCATTAGTTAGAGTGATTTTAAGTGTTTTCCAGCCTGTACTCGCATATGCCGACTAGAACCAAAAGTTGACGGCGAGGAGGCTGGACGAATTCACGTGCAACGATGGGTAAGTCGACACTCCGACCTCCAGAGTTTAAAAGTAAAACACATTTTGACAGCTCGTCTGAATAGAGATTGTTTAGAGAATTTTTTATCTGAAATCGTCACCAACTGATGTGAAACACCAGCTACGGCTAATACGTTGAGAAGAAATGCAACTGATTTTCCCTGTCCAGTGAAACCTCCATAGCGATGGATGAAAGTCAGGTGTTTTTGACATCTCGGCTTCTACAGGGAATATTACCCGATATATCTGAAACACTGGCTCTGATTGAAGGTGCAAGATGTTCATTCGATTCCGATCACTCTCATTTACAGAAAGGACTGACTGCTCAATCGAATGCTTCCGTTATCCTGCTTGTTACATCGCTCACTGCGGCAAAAAATTGGATGGGTACACCTACATCGCTAATGTGTCTGTCTGCATTTATATCAAAATCTGAAGGATGTATAGAAGCACTATCTCGGGGAAGCCTTGTTGTATCATCCGATGACTTGTTAAATAAAGTGTCACAATTTGAACTAACTTTTAAGGATGTGAATGGTTGTGATTTTATGTCGAAAGAAAAGAAGATTATTAAAACAATTTGTGCCAAAAAATTGAAAAATATCCAGAGGTACCAATGGAAATGATAAAAATCTATATAATGGCAAGCATGTTTATTCGTTTACGCTAAAAACTGAAAATGCAAAAGGTAGCCGTGGCATGTAGGAGGAAATCTCGTCAGTTCCTCGCATCGTCCGTTCCAAATATGGAGAAAAACGAACACAAGAAGGTAGGTAAATCTTACTATCAAATACTGCTTCTACAGTGACGTCATTTTCAGCAGCCAATCGACGCTCGTTTCGCTTCGGGCCCTACCTTTAGTAGCGACTGAATTCCTAAAAACCATGCTATTGGTTGACATGCTCCACGCGCGCATTAGATTTATTGCATGTGAACATTTTGCCGATTAAATATGAACTTTCTTTTGCCGACCCCGGCAGCGTAGGGGTAGCGTGCTTGCTTCGCGTTGCAGGGGTCGCCGGTTCGAGTCCGGCCTCGGGCATGGGTGGTTTTAATTAAGTGTTGTGTTCGTCTTGTGTCGTTCTTACAAAAGAGAAACCAATCACACTTGTATGAATTCTATACACTGTGAAAAACACATTGAGTTGGCTGAATGGCTAACATGGCCGAATACCATTTAAATGAAAAAAAAAAACTTTCTTTTGGGACACACTATAGTACGTAGTTTAATACAAGGTTTTGGAATTCCTACATTAATTTTAATTTCCTAATACTGCTATCAGTAGTATCTAAGAAGTTTAAACTACAACCGAAATATTGACTACATTAGTAAATCAAGGATTATGAACGTTATGTAATTAGAGTTCTACTTTGAAATGCAACTACAAACTAATGAATTGTCAGAATACAGCGTTCAACCCTTCATTTTTGACGAACTTAGAGGATACACGAAAATAGACGACCACTGGTTTAAATAATAAAACGGCAGATAGAATATTTCCCGGAATGGTAACAGAAAAACATAAGTTAGAATATTTGTTCTGTATCACAAACACATGATTAGTGGCTTCTACGTTATTACTGCAGAGAATTAGAAGACATTTGTGTCTGTAACGAAGTACATCGGACCCGTATAGTGAGTACTTTTTGGGTGTTATACCAGAAGCTAGCTAGGATGTGGGACACAGACAACAATCTCAGATGTATGGTATTAACAAGTATCACGCACATAAAAATGGAGTTTATGACACATTAAAATATTATATTACATTGTTTTAAATTTTAATAAATAAATGAACCTATTACGCTGTCGTAGCAGGGGGAATACTCCCACATGACGCGTCCCAGGTGGCGGATAGGCAGGTCCTCACCGACGGGCTTGAGCGAAATAAAATAGCTCTCGCGGACCAAACACAAATATGACGGATGAAGGAGAAAGGTAAAAGAAGCCAGAGAACACCAAAAGGCAACCTCTAGGGGTTACAACCTTAGTTTAACACGGATGTGTAAACATAAAAAAACTCAAGCCAAACATGCATGATGGCAAAACTTCTAAAGAATATTACCTCTCTTCGTGAAAGGTGCGGCGCAAGAGTCTAATTCGGATTTTGGGGGAGACTCGGCATCATGCATAAGACGAGTCGGAGCGTCTTGGAATGTCCCTAACAGTCGCAAACTAAGAACCAAATCCAAAACTTTTCTAACAACATTCAACATAAATTCACTCATCCAAACCGGTAAGATGAAAACCCTTACTAGAGGCCTCCATGTAAACCAGATATCCATAATAACACTGCAAGAAACAAGGTACCCAGATGAAGAGATTTTCGATTCTGAAGGTTATCGTTTCTTCAAGAGTCGAGCCCAGAAAAGGATTCTCAATGGGTCTCTGAAGCTTCGAACAGCTTTTGCTGTGAAAACTACAATCCTTGAATCAGTTGAAAACTTTGAACCAGTAAACGATCGGTTATCTATATTAACAATCAAGTGCGCCAACAAAACCTACACACAAATGATAAAAATAGATCAAATCCAGATGAAGTGGAAAATTTTTGGAATCTACTAGATGAGAAGCTAGCCAAGATTTCCAGGTACCATGTAAAATTCTTTTGGGAGATTTCAACGCCCAGTTCGGGCGAGAAAAGAAATACCGGAAAATTATTGAACATTATCCCGCTCACAAAAAAACCAACCAAAATGGTAAGAGATTAGTCTCCCTTTGCGAAAATCATAGCCTTGAAGTCATGTCGATACACTTTCGTCATTTTCTAAGAAAGAAAACAACGTGGTGATCTCCAGTCCAAGCCATTGGAGAGTTCCAAATAGATCACGTTGCTATCTCCAGGAAAAATAGCCCTGAGATTATGAACGTTAAATTTAAAAAAACAGCGTAAGTGTACACTCAGATCATTATAAGTCAATAATCAAGTTCAAATCCATTCCAGCGAACAAAAGGATAACACCCAAACATATCATACGCTTCGACAATGATAGACTCGAACAAAAATCATGGAGTTTCAGAAGGCCAGACCCAGTGATTGCAAATTTAGCAACACAAAATGTCACCTGATTGAGGCAGTAAAGGAACTCGAAGAAATGAAAAGAAAAAAAAAGAAGAAAAATACGCCTGGTGGAATGACAACTGTGAATCGGTACTGAAAGAATACGAGCATGGAAAAAATACTACTCAACTAAGTCGGAAACCGACTGGGAAACCTACAAAACCCAGCGGGCCCAAACAGCTGGAGTGATCCGAGCAGAGAAACGTAGTTACCAAAAATCGCTTATTGTAAATATAGAACAGAATTTTAAGAAAAACAGAATTACAAAAGTTTCGAAAGAAAACTGGCAGGATACAAACCACCATCGCTGTGCTTTCAAAGGCAAAATGGCACACTGGCAACATCAAATGAAGAAACCTGTAGGATCCTTTCTGACCATTTTAAAAGCCAAATTAACTGCGATAGGCCCGTAAACCTTATTAATACAGAGTAACCCTTATTCAGATACCCGGTTTCCTTACCACCCGACAAAAATGAAATCAAGTGCCACATAGCCAGACTCGAAAACAATAAGGCACCTGGAGAGGACTCCGTAACTGCAGAACTATGGAAATATGCTCCTTAAGAATCAATAGAAATCTTACAAAAGCAAAGTGAAGAAACTCGGAACGAGGAAATTGAACCCGAAGATTGGAGAACAGCTTTGATCCACCCGTTGCACAATAAAGGCAGTAGGAAGATCGTTGCCAACTATAGAGGAATTTCCTTGCTTCCGGTAACATACAAAATTCTCTCACTTGCCGTCCTAGAGATTAGAATCCCAAGTTGGGCACCAAGTAGGTGAATACCAAAGGGGCTTCAGAAAAAATCGCTCAACAGCGGAACAGAAACACAACCTCAAGACGATCATCAGATACTAAACGCTCAGGTCAAAGCAATATGTGTCAGTGTTTGTGGACTTTAAGAAAGCCTACGACTCGATAGACGGAAGTGTTATAGAACATCCTTAATGAATTTGAAGTTGACCGAAAATTATTGGCTATAATTAGACCCACACTGACAAACACAAAATCAAAATTAAGTTTTTAGGATGTCTGTCAGATTCTTTTGAAGTCACAACTGGAGTCAGGCAAGGTGATGGCCTGTCTCCAATACTTTTTAAATGTGTTCTCGAGAAGATCATTCCGACCTGGCGAGCGAAATGAAAGGAAAATGACTACGGCCCATCAAGAATAGGAACTAAATCTAAAGGGATCACAATAGACACTTTAACTTTTGCCGATGACATCACTATCAGATTACTTATAAACTGCTAAGATCCAAATTGATTAGCTGAAGGAAATTGCTGATCAAACCGGAAAACAGATATCTTTTGAGAAAACTGAATTAATTACTAATATCAAGGATGCTCCGCCAAAACTTCAAACCAAATACGGAGTCATTAATTGAGTGCAAAATTTTAGTACCTTGGTGAGATCATCATGAAAAATAGATTGGACAAAGAAACTATTCGAGAAAGGATTCGCAAACTAGAAATAGCCTACCATACTTCGCGAAAGGTCTACAATAAAAAATGTTTAAAAAAAACTAATATACAGTTACGAAACAGTTTGTAATGTACCATTAGGATACATTACATATTTATATGATATCTGTGAGTGTATGAAACTTTTAATATTCTCTGAGAATAACGAACAGAAGAGCATCACCTGCTATACAGAGAAGAGTGAAGAAGTGGTCGTCAAGATCGAATGATTAAGGAATCTGCGTTTTTGAGTATTATCGGTCTATGCAGGACAATTTAACCATGGAATTTGGACTGGCGCATGAAACGCTGTACGCCCTGAGATTATATGATCTGTAGAATAAATTGTATATCTCAAAGATTGTCCTTAGAAACTTGCTCAGAACAATATCTGTGACTAATCAGTGTGAATATCTTTTACTTTGTTTATTCATGTATATTGTCTCTGGTATGTAATACACAAAGTTGTCTCGTTATGCAGATTAAATATAACTGAGTAAAAATTAAAAGGAAGGTACAATTAACCAGTACATTTCAAGTTCTAAAACCAATAGTTTTGTATGCATCTGAAACCTTGTTCCTGAATGCCGATAAATGACTCTTGGGAGAATTGGAAAAGAAAAGAGAGAAATTATTAGAGGAATTCTGGATTTCAACTTTAAGAATGGCGTCCATCAAAAGAGAGCCAACAAAGAAGTCTACAGCAAAATAGAGAATATCATCGAAACAATCCGCAAAAGACGGACACGCTTCTATGGCCACCTCAAACGGATGGAGGTGAACAGACTAACAAAAAAAAAAAAAAAAAAAAAAAAAAATCTTTAATTTATTTGATTCAAGACCCAAAACTATAATGCCCTGGTTCGTAAATATTAAAGAAGACCTTCCCTTGATAGGACTAGATCCAGACGATGCTTTCAACAGAGATCTTTTTCGGAAGAATTTAATGACAAGTGGGACAAGCCGAGACGAACAATCCAATGGAAGACGCGGTACACTCTAAACAGAGGAGCGCAAACAGGCGCATTCAAAACGAATGAAGGAGTTCTGGGACCAAAAGAGGAAGAAACTCGCTGCGAAATGCACAAAGGCTTATCGTGGTCCTAGTTGGCCTCAACGAATATATACAAAAAATACGGCATAAACAATTAAATAATTGTTCGTTTATTGACTTTCCGAACGCGTTTCGTTTCTTAACTGAAGCATCTTCAGCCATTTTCCTGTTGATTGTGTATACATGTTGCAATATTGTTATGTTTTACATTTGAAGTTTTTATACAAATTATAGCCTACTTATGTTTTATGATACATTGCTCTGTTTATTCCCCATTCTCAGCACTAGAAGTTTCTGTTTGCTTTTTGGGTTGCTGCTCATTTTGTGGTTGTTATTGCACACGTAATCTGGCACCACACTGCACTCTGTATTTATTTATTAATATTATCAGCAATTGAGGATAATTATCAACAACATCCAGATATTATACTCCACTTTATTTCATCGTGCAAAAGAACATGTTTTTTTTTCTGCCTGCCCTTATGATCTCAGTATTTTTTTGTCCGATTTTGAAGTGTTTTCACTAAGGAAAAGAATGTTAAGTAATTCGTTTGATGTAGAACATCATTTCTCAAAATCGACGAAATTTGCTGTCTCATAAGTATAATCGAAAAGACTGGTGGTTGTTAAACCACTGGCGGCAGCCACATGTGAGACCGGTGTAGCAACCCTCAGGCCAGTCCTTAAATAAATTTTAATCTTATAAATTATGTATAGAGAAATGAAAAGTAATTAGTGATTAATATGTATATTTTTCGTGGTAAATGAATATTGTTTTATGATAGAATGCGTAAATGATTTTTAATATGATCAGAAGTGGTATGGCGTTTGAAATACGGATATTGATATAACGCACGGCGTTTTGATGATAATTTTCAGCTCTTTGGAGTTGGTTATGTTTAAATTAATGTAAATAGCTTTCATTTCCTTTTTAAATTGTTTCCTAACGATTGTGAGTAGTTCTAATTATTTTTGTATGGATTTGATTATTAATGTAGTTGTTAGCGCTAGAGAACCGTTGAACTGCACCTTCATTCCTTTTCTGGACAGTTCTCTGGCGCTAATTTAAGCTCGCGGCAAGCGCGGTTGTCAAACGTTTTTGGTAATTGTTTGTGAGTCGTCAAGCTGAAGTTTAACCACTGGAATTGTTTTGTACTGTGCTTTATTATCTTTGGACGCGTCTTGCCATATCCCGATTTGTTTGTTCTGAAGATTTCGTCGTGATAAATAGTGATAATTGGTGTAGTTGACTGTCTTGCTACCTCATTAAACTCATAATTCAATTGAGAGATTGTGTTTATCATCCTTTGGTGAAAGGAGAAAACAATTAACCTTGCGACAGGACGGTAAAAACCTGTTAGTTAAAGAGCTAATTAATGAAGTTGCACTGAGTTACCTGGATTCTGGCGCGCAAGTCTTCCAGCTGGAGGGGCGCTCGCAAGCCGACGAGGGCCGTCAGGACGCCTTGGTTCCGCCGGGTGTCGGCCACCGCCCGCACCGTGTGGCGCTCCAGTACTTCCAGGTGGGGCTGACGGGAGCGGAGGAGTCGCAAGTAAACGTGTCGCCAGAGGCTCAGACCTGCCAACACCATACGTGTCCTGCAGGTAACTGTAATCTGTGATTATATTAGACACAAACTACACTTTTTACGCTTATTTAGCTTCGTTCTTTGCTTCATAATATCCTTAGTGTTCGCTCATTATTAGGTATAATACAGTCTAATAAGATGAAAAAGAGGTCAAACCTCGGAATTAATGATAACAAGCTGTAAATTTGAATAAACCTTTGTTTTGACATTTTAAAATTTGGCCCAATAGTCTCATAGAATCTCTTGTACGCTAGTAAGATTTTCAAGGTCAATGGTCACAAAAACTGTTTCCTTTATGCTAAATATTGTTTTGAGTTATTAGAAAAGTTGTAGAGCATAAAATTCTCTCCAAATTTCGTTATATATAATATTTCATAGATTTAACCCTCCTTTAGATGGAGCATGAAGAGTGGTAAGTGCTTAGCCGCATGGACGATAACGGTAATGTACGATACACTAATTGTAGAATCCTATGCAAAGTACGATTTATAAAGTTAATTATTTATTCATAATGTTGAAATTATGAATAAATTGTAATTATTTACTAATAAATTATTGCATTTATGGATATTATATTATTTACAAATCATTCATTCGTTTAATAATATTAATAATAAGATATTTAAATGAAAAAATACAGTTTGATTATATTTTTATCACCCAAAAATTTATTGACAGTTCAAAATTTAATGTAAAAAGAACTGCTGGTCTTTCAAGATCTTATTTAGTTTTTCTGGATAAAACAATGATTGTGCCAATCAGCGAAGAAATTTTTTTATTCAACCAATGTAATAAAAAGATACTTTAGTGAAATGCTTACTGAAAAATTAAACTGTTAACGTCGCTACAAAACAATTCAGAGATGATTTTGATTCTCGAAACGCCATTGCAGAATCTAGTCAACAAAAGACTGTCTGCATCATAGGAGAAGATATCGATATGCTACTTCTTTTAATAGCATGGAGGCTATTCAATCACATCAGCAAGAAATTTAAAAAAAAAAAAAAAAGGTAAGAGTAATGTATTGATACAAATATATTCGACAAAAAGCTTTGACAAATATCCTCATTCTAAGAAAAAAATTATTATTTTTGCACACCTTTAGTGGATGTGACACAATATCTGCCCATTTAAAAAAAGAAAACTATCAATTATTCAAATCTTCGACAAACATTCCGATTTTGATCAATTAGCTCATGTTTTTCAGCAAGTTAACTGTCCTCCAGAAACATTGTTTTAAAATGGAGTATGTGTCTTTTTAGCAATGTATAAGACTCCAAAATCAGAATACAGCAGAGAAAATTTTCAGTATACGCCATTTATCAAATCAGCTAGATTCAGGAAACCAGTGGCATTATCAACTCTTCCAACTACAAGTGCAGCAGCTCGACAAGACATCAATCGTTTCTACTATCAGATCCAAACTTCATTAGATTGTGATTTAGAACCCCAGGAATCGGGGTTGATGTTGCAAAATGGAGTCCTGGAACCAACAACAACATTATCACCAACAGCACCAGAAGAACTGCTCAATTTGAAATTTTGTAATTGCAATAAATGCTGTGGTTCCAGTTACCAGTACAGGTGCAGAAAAGCGGGGCTGCAATGCTCCTCACATTGTGGTCAGTGTAATGGACAAGCATGCCTCAACGCTTCACTATATCCAAATGATCTGGATGAAGAAAATGAATATGTATCATAAATCCTTGAAGCTTTAGAACAAGATTTAATGGACAGCGACAAAGATGATAATGAATTAGATATTCAAGTTGAGCGACAAGAAGATGAATGCGACGACGAACAGCATAATTCATATAAACAGTAACAACAACAAAATTATCCATATATTAAAACTTGAATTTACAATAAACTGTCGGGAAATAAAAATATAATTAAGATACAACTAAGATATTTCATTTGAATATCTTATTATTAATAAAGTTTACAATAAACGAATGTATGATTTATAAATAATATAATATCCATAAATAAAATTTATTAATTAGAAATCAGTTATTCACAATTGCAACATTATTAATAAATAATTAACTTTATAGATCGTACTGTGTATATGATTCTTCAATTAACGTATCGTACATCAGCGGTATCGTCTATGCGGCTAAGCACTCCCCACCCTCCACGCTCTATCTCAAGAAGGGTTATAGATAATATTTCATAGATTTAACGAAATTTCTAGAAAATTTTATGCTCTACATCTTTCTAATAACTCAAAATAACATTTAGAGTAAATGGAACGAGATATTTACGAAAAAAAACAAACGCTTTTGTGACCTTTAACCCTGAATATCTTGACTAGCGTACACGAGATTCTATGAGACTGATTCTTTGCTTCGTTATTTCACATTTTCCTTGACCCTGTTGTGCTCTCTTCTTATACACTTCTTTAAACTTCTCACTCCACTAGTATAGTAAGCCGGTTTTGAACTTCCTTTACCAGGTATTTTCTGTTTTAGAATAAACATTTCTTCCAACTTTCTACTTAAAGTCCTCCTACCTCTTTTCCTCTGCGCTCATGTTCTTCTTCAACATACTGATCCTTCATCCTGAAATATCTTTTCTGTATTCTAACATGTGCCTTTATATAGTTGTACCTATAACAACATACAGTTTTTGTCACTTGATTACTAAACCTCCCAATATTAATGATCACTTATTCCTCCTGTAACCTGGGACTCCACAAAATCGTCATCAGAATTTATTAAGAAGATACCCAATCTGTTTGCTCCCTTCTGCTCTACTATTTTTTGTGTGAAACCTCCTTTCCTCCACAACATATATGAAAACATTGGTCGATTGTATTATATTATTTATCTTATTTCTTTGCCAGTCAACACTTTGTAACCATATGTCGCCATCAATAACGACCATACTACTATGAATTAAATTTCTCTCTAAGACCCACATCCCCTCATTCATTCTTCCAATACGGTAACCTGCGAAGACCCTGATTGTTTCCTTGTGTAGAATCTACCCTTATTATTTCATATCACGACGATGAGTAAATCCATAAAACGTTACTCATAACTATAAATAAAAGAGAAATGTAGTAATCTTTACTAAACGATATGAAAACCTCTCCACCAACTCATCTTCTATCACACACTATAACAATCAGATAAAGCATTATTTTCTAGCACTCCTTCCTTTAACCAAACTCGACCACAATAACTGCTTGTGGTTTTGTGTATCTCTATTCCGCAAAGCAATAGAAAACTGAACTCTGGATGATTTTGGGTATCGGAACCGCATGATCGTCAAAACCAGATTCGAACATTAATTGCTCATCCACCAAGCTCGATGTTAAAAATGTAGTAACATCAAAAGTTGTGTTTTTCACGTCAATGGCTTGCATTAGCACTTCTTAAACAAAATTAATCGTATCTCTCATCCAAATTATTATGTATTAGTTATGTTTTGCGCTTTTAAATGTAGTAGGTGTGTGCATTATGGGATCGATGGCCTTTTTTTTTTTCTAAAAAAAGAAACTGTTAGCTGTTGGTATTGATTCACCAGCTGCTTGCCAGAGGACTAGAAAAGTGAGAAATAGAGTCTAAAATTAAAGGCTAATTAGTTTGACATCAGTGGAAGGTAAATTAATGGAGAGACTGATATGCAACCACATTAGAAATGTGTGTGAGGAACATAAATGGTTTTTAAATCAACAACATGGCTTTAGGCAAGGATATTCATGCGAATATCAGTTATTCAAGATATTTCGGATAAAATGGAAAAGGGAGACCAAATTTATAGTTTGGCACTGGACGTTTCAAAGGCCTTTGACAGAGTGAACCATAAAATCGTGGTAAATAAGGCAAAAACTACTGGAGGGGATGAGAAAGTGATTTGCTGGGTAGAAGAATTTTTAAAAAGATAGCAAAACGTTAGGCTAGGAAATGCAGTATCAAAAGAAGTGGAAGTGAATAAGTGTGTGCCACAGGGTAGCGTTTGTAATATTACTAATAAGGTTTTTAGAGATTGAAAAATTGGTAAAGTTGCCTTCAAAATTGGAAAAAATGGGACAACTGAAAGTACGTTTTCTAAGGATTGATTTGGCTAATTTTATTAAATGTTCATAATAGTCTGAACAGGGCTTTTAGAAAAAGAAAAACTGGAAAAGTTGATGGGGAAATTCTGCAAGAACAGAAAGTGTTTGCTTCTATGAGATTTTTGGATGAATTATAGAGCATTATTCACGATTCGAACGATGGATTTACGTAAATATTTTTTTGTTTTGTTCCTTATACTTCCGGGATAGAAATAACTCAACTGAATGTTTTCTGTCGAAAAATAAAAACTGGTAGATCTGGAGAAAAAATTAGTAAAAACGCTTGCAAGCTTAAATTAAAATAAAATTTTCCTTGCTTTTTTGTATTGTTTAGCGATCTGTCCAACAAAAGTAGTTAGTTTATTTCTATACCATTGATATTAATTGAGGACTTGGGCCTGATGATATCAAACAAGGTATTACTTCAATTAGTCGTGACAGCCCAACGTCCGATGCAGGACACATTGAATCAAAAGTTGAAACGTGAAAACCAATGCGATTGTGACGCAGTGCGAGAATCAGTTCGAACGATCGCTGCGCTGTTGAATCGGCAGCATATATACTATGAGCGTTTGGATGCTCCTTGTGGATCTAGAAAAAGGTTTTTGATCTTATGGATTTTGACAACGATTCGCTCGCAGAAAGAAATACAATTCAGTTGTTCATCAGGAATTGCAGCTAAGTTGTTGAAAGGCGGCCAAACAGCTCATCCAGCATTCAGTTTCTATGTAATATGCTAATCAATGATACTGTAACGAGCAACTTTTCGAAGAACTGTGCAGTGGCATAAGTGTTTTGCAGCAATGCAAATTGATCGTTCGGGATGAATGTACTATGGCACTTAAAAAGTCTTTGGAGGGATCAGACCAAACGATGTGAGATCTACGAAACAAGCAAAACCTGTTTAGTGGTGCGATGATCGGAACCACAATGTGAGTAAAACGCCTCGAGATTAACAGAGATTTCAAATTTAATGGAAGAAAATAAATCATTTGGTTAAAATAAAATTTTGACTTAATTCAATTGTGACTTAAATTTTGTAATTAAAACCCATGGTTCCAAGTCGATCACATTACAGGCACATTACACATTCCCAGCATTTCAGCGGTGTAGTGCCGACTGAATTCATCTGGAATCTATTAATTTCCCCTTCGCATACTTCTGACTGCGTTCTTCCTCAAATTGAATAGGCATGGACACAATAGTTAATGAATATAATGATTTTTCAGAAATACGATTTTTTATCATTTTTTATTTTGTTTACACATTTTCGATAGCTTTTCACAAATTCACAAAACTATGACAAACAAATTTATGGAAATATGGACAGGACAATATTGTCGGGTCAGTTAGTTCTCTATAAAGAATTTTGTCATTGCTTGGTATTCAGTTGTCCTACTCTAAGGAAGAAACACAATACGTCCGCTTCATATAGTCGTATCAGAAACTATATGAGGGAAAGACATACAATTTACATATGTTATAATGACACATGTACGAGCCTGAAAAATGTTGATGACGATATCGCCAGCTATGCTCAAGCTCGAGTCTTTTTCTGATCAGCCTATGATATTTGAAGGAATTGACAGTTTGTTAAGGAAGAAGTGACGTACATCAAAAACTGTCTTCCTCTGCCGGCTTTCACTTTGATAATGTCGCGAGACGTGTCACTGGACGCTAAGGGTGATATATTGTATTGTTTTCGATTTGTCTGTTACTGAATCGGTAAATAGGGTCCTGTCATTTTCACCAGGGCGATTGTGAGAAAACACTTAAAAATCGTAAACAGGACTCCCGATTCGCCAGGCACTTTGTTTGAATATGAGCGTGTTGTAACTCTTAGGTCCAGTACGGCAGTACATAGTCATATAGGCTATAGCGCAACTGACGTTTTTTGAATGAAAACACGAAACAATTTTTTACTTGCCAGCATGTAAGTTGTTTTCTGAACACAATACTCAGAACTTGTAGTCCTATTGCCAATTACCTAATACGTGTTTAAATAACTTGCAACACCTTACTCTGCACTAGTCATACGGATGGCGTACGTCCTTTGTTTGGAGTTGAGGTGCACTCACCGATGAAGGCGGTGAACAGGTATGGAGCGAGGAAGACGGCTGAAGAGACGGCGAACAGGCGGTACAGAATATCCAGCAGAGGCTGCTCGGACACCTACGGCAAGCAGAGAGGCTACATTGAGCTGTGTGCATGCCTTCACGTGATGGGGTGTAGCGACCCGGGCGTTACCGCCACATAAAATAGGTGTTCCCTTCAATCAGACCACTTCCAGATTAGTCTCACGTGAAATATGTAGTCCTGTGATGGAAGGTATTACGCTACTACTATTACTTATTGCTAGTAAATGAACGGGAAATAGAATTAACAAATGAAATAGCAGGAGAAAGACAACTTTAATAAATTCACTGGGATGGGATACATATAAAAATATATGAAAAATCATTAAATACGTTATGAAGATTATACTCAATAAAATAACTAATAAAAATCTAGCTACTTGAAGTATCTTTCCCAGCTTGCAGAGGATAATGCAGCCAGTTCCTGTTAAACACAGATAGAACCCAGTTGGTGCTGCGGTCATGGCTGGAGAGGAACTCTCTAAGCTTCAGTCTGGAACTGAGCTCCATGGTTGTAGACCTGGAATTGGAATCAGCTTCCATTGGCTGTTCAAAACGTGTCTAACAAGTAGCTAGCCAATAATTGGTTCATTAAGTCATAGTAAGTGCTTTATAGAACCAAGGTTTGAGAATGATTTTTCATGCTATAAGCTGCTTCATGGAAACATGCTGAATCTAAAAGGAACTTGTTGCCTGACTCAAGGGAACGCGAGTGGTTATTGAAATAGTTGAACATGCTATGCTATTGAGGCTTACATTTATATCAATTCATTACATGGGGTTACTGTTTTAGTCTTAACGTAGCTATTGACGCGTCAATAACGATATGCAAAACTGCTTTTTGTGCACTGAAAACGAGATTTTAATTCGAAGGCGGGAATATCTTTCCACCTCTATTTTAAGTGGAATACATGTTTTTAATTTTTTTTGATATTTACAACATATTTGAATAGAAGCGTTTAAAAATAGTGATATCGTCTGCAAATTATTGAAAACATTGGTCAGTATGTCAACCATTCCCCTCGACACTTCGCATGTGCAACAGACCAGTGCGACCATACTGCGCAAGGTTTTTCTAACACATTGCAGAAAGTTTAAACTTCACTATGCATTAGCACAAATTCTGTACGAATAAACCCTAATGATTACATTTCGGAAATTATTCTCATCAGAGCAGGCAGCGATGGTTTGTAATCGTCTTCAAAGGTGAATGAGGATTTTGAACATGCCCAGTTACCAAGCCTCTTTTTTGCTCAATTTCTCATCACTCTTATTCAAACGAAATGCCAATTTTCTTTCAAAATAAGCGTGAATTAGTTTTATGATAGTTGGTTCTGGCCTAATCGTGACGTCTATTCACTCCTCGTTGGCAGCGCTGCACACAAAAAAGAAAAGCATTCGTCGTATGCGTGAAGCTATGTGGAAGATCGTCAAAAGATTAATTAAAGATCCTCTCAGTCCCTGTCTGATCCGACCCGGCCGATGAAGACTATATTCCAGTCGGCCGTTACAATGAATTTCATTCCGCGATGGTAAAGTTTGTAGCGGTGTCAAATCATTGTTTTATAGCTTGCGTTTTGCCACGAACGACGTCTTGGCAGCTACCTTCGTTGTCTACATTAGGTTAAATGGTCGGACGAAGTAGTTACTCCGGGCTATCATTTAATATGTAGAGACGTCATACATGGCAGAACTTATCCAGCAGGACACACGTGAAGAATTTACAAAAGGACCACCAGACGTTAGGGTCATGGCAGTTCTCAAATTTTAACTGCTTGTATCCGACCCCAGTTCTACTACTGTGAAGCACTCTCTAGGAAACTGACCTCAAAGTTCTAAAAGATAGCGTTTATATAACGGTAACTTAGCATCGGATGTGTAAGGGTTGGGGAGAGGCTATATTAGCCATTTCCAACCAAATGTCAACCTCTCCTTCACGTGGTACATCCCGTTTGCACGGAAAAGGCTCTGGCGACTAAATGATTCCAGGTATAAGGAGTCACCCACTGCTTGCCAACGGTCTCCTGAAGCAAGGCTGGAAGAGCGAGGAGGGTCTATGCCTCTTGCCCTTGGGGTTGGAAACGGCTTCTAAGAGCAGATAAATGAAAAATGATTAACGGTATGGGGATACAGAAGGCTACGGGAAGCTAATGCATTACAGACCCAAAGGGTATACCGAGGACATGTAATCGTCTCAAATTACAAATAGAATGATGGCTTCTTTCTGGGTAAAATATTCCAGACGTAAAATAGTTTCTCAATCGGATATCCGGGTTTTGGACTGCTCATGGCGGAAACATCAGAATGGATATAAACATTCTACGAGTGGGAGCGTGGAATGTTAGAAGTCTGTATAGGGCAGACAGATTAGAACACTTAAAAGGGAGATGGAACAACATGAAATAGATATCACTCGGATTAGCGAGAATAAGTGGAAGGACGCTCAAGATTTCTGATCGGGGGTACACAGGATAATAAGCACATACGCTGTCAGTGGAGTTACTGGTGTAGGATTTATAATGAACAAGAGAGTGGGGAAATTTGTGAGTTATTATGAACAGTTTATTTTCAAGAGGGTGGAAATTAAGCCTCCTCCAACCTCCTAACTATAAGTGTGTGTGAAAACGTCAGAGGAAGATGATGAAGCAATAGAGAAAATATATTAAGAAATTGAGTAATTAATCCAATATGTGATGGAGGATAGGTGATTGGAATGCGATAGTGGGAGAAGATAAAGAGGGAAATACTGTATTGTAGAAACATTGCAAATATATGTAGCTGAATATTCCCAAATTTAAATGGATTTTTAAAGACTTTGAGAATAATGACATCTGAGACTGACAAGACGGTAACGGGTAAGAGACCGTCTTTTGAGGAACCTCTCCTTCACAGTGTAGCTACCCTGCCAGAACACACTGACCAGGGTGCTAGCTCAGGGTCACGAAGTGAAGTGCTGAACGATATCTGCGGCACGGTGCATGTGACGGAAGAAGCAAATTCGTAGCGCCTGACCTCCAGAGGAGCGGCTACAAAAGGCGTCGTTACCCTATGGTAGGTGCGGCCTGGCAGTAGGTATGAAATGCTTGGGATCAGCAAGGGTATGCGGCCATAAAATGTTAGCTCCAAATCATATCATGCCAATTATGAGAAATGAGTGCCGGAGAAAAGCTATGCCATATCCTGTAATCGATGCGCGTCCAGATCCACCTATAGACATTACAAATGGGCGGGGGTACTGCAGAAACCACGACTGCAACTAAAAAAGCAACCTCAGGATAGGAAAGTGGAATGTGGGATATATGACAGGATGAGAAATGGTAGATGTCATCGAAAGAAGAAAAATTGCCTTTCAATTTGTGTACAAGAAATAAAGTGTGTAGCGGATTGGTCGGTTGGGCAGATTAATTGCTTACCTTGCATAATTTAAATCGCCACCTTCCTCTACATTAATTTCAGGAAACAGAGGTGAAACCATTACTTCTGTTATTAGTATTTGAACAAATCTAAAATATTGGTTTATTTGGTTCACATGAATGCTTACAGACAGAGGTACAGGGTGTCCAGAAAAGGACTCCCTGATTTCAAAATAAATATCTCGAAAACAAAGATCAATAGCGGAATGTATTAAACGGTATGTTTATTGTGACAGCTGTAAGAAGTGTATACAGCAGTATGAAATAATAGTTACAAAAGCTGCTAACAGATGGCGCTGTACGCTGTACAGCTCATAACAGCATACATAAGTGAAATAATCGTATGAAAACAATCTTTGCAAACAATCACATCACAATGTTTTCAAAATGTTCACCATTGGCACTACAGAGGTGGCGCAAACGAAGAATGAAATTCGCCATCACATTTCGTAGTGTCTTGACCGAAATGGATTCACATGCCGCAGAGATCGCCGATTCCAGCTCGTCCAGCGTGGTGGGATGCTTCGGGTAGACCACGTCTTTCACTGTGCCCCACAAAAAAAAAAAAAAAAAAAAAAAAAAAAAAAAAAAAAAAAAAAAAAAAATGCACAGGGAGTCACATCCGGCGAATATGGAGGCCAATCCATGCCTGCACCAGTAAATTCGGGGTATCCCAAAGCAATGACTCGATTCCCGAAGTATTCCTCAAGAAAGCGAAACACTTGTTCGGTCCGATGTGGTCGGGTCCCATCTTGCATAAACCATTCAGTACCTGGTCGAACCTCTAACGCTTGCGTGTGGCGACAAATTGTTCCAAAATTGCAACGTAACGTGCACCAGTGACCGTTTCTGAAGTGAACTACACTTAACGGTTCCTTGAAGTTTATTACTCGGTACACAATACAACAGGTAAACCATAAACAAATGTGGGTACAGTTATCAGAAGACCGTCGAGAATTTCAGCCTGGTCCTGATCCGGGGTAGAGTGACGGCTTCTACTTCTCGCGAACTTCCGGTGGTCTTCTGTAGTTGACGCTGGTTCAGCGGTCGGCTGGAACTGGCGGTGGAGCGGCCGGCTACGCTTATATAGGCGGCCTGGCGCAGGAATTCCGTTGTGTGGTAGTACGGCGACCTCTGTAAGAAATAGTCCCACTTAGCTTCTAGATGATTCTATTTGTTTTCCTGGTTTGTTTTGAGGTCTCTGCGCCTGTTTGGAGTAGTATATGTATCCCGGCGTGCAGGCGCGTTGTGTGTGAGGTCTGCCTGGCAGGGGCCTTTACTGGCCGACTGAACATACCTCCCTCCCGGGGGGGGGGGTGGAAGCGATGTCTGCGACGTCTGCGAGGTCGTCTGCCGCAGCGCCCTGGAGCAGACTATGAAGGCTACCTCCCGGGGAGTACGGAGCTGTTCCCCTGGCGATGCGTGCCGACCTGCGTCGTGGTTGCAGGTTGTGGTGGAGGTACTTGTGGAGCTAACGGCATCGGTTCGTCGGCGTCGATGGCCGGGGGCTGTACGGGGGGCGCTGAAGATGGTCCCCGCAGGTGGTGAGAGGCTGCGGCTGAAGGGTGTCGGAGCGACCGACAGTTGTGGCGTCGTTGGTGGCGCTGTAACTGTCGCTGAGCAACGGTTAGACGGCAGGAGTGGTGGAGGTGGCAGGGAAGGAGAGGAAGAAGTGGATGGCCGTGCCGTGGTGGAAGAGGACGGTGCCGTGGGGTTAGAGGGGACGTAGTTGGTTTCGATGGCGTCGCACTATCCGGCCATCCAGGCTGACGTCGAACAGTTGGCGGCCCCGGGGCCGCTGGATGACCCCCGGAAGCCAACCGGCCCGGGAGCCAAACCCGCGGGCCCAGACTAGGGAGCCCGGGGTGAAACGGAATGGGCCCGAAGGTACCTGTACTTTGGGCGGGGGTAAGAGGAGATGGAGGAGAGTGCGAGGTTGGCGGCCATGCAGCAATTCCGCCGGGCTTTTGGCCCCCACTGGAGTGGTTCGATAGGAACTGAGGAAGAGTGTCAATGCCTCTTCGAGTTTGTGACTTGTGGTGTATTTGGTCATTTGGGTTTTGAATGTTCTGACTAGCCGTTCCGCCTCCCCGTTAGATTGGGGGTGGAAGGGCGGGGTGAGGAGGTGTTGGATATTGTTGGCGGTACAGAAGGATAGGAATTCCCGACTTCGAAATTGCGGTCCGTTATCTGTGACGATAGCGTATGGTAATCCTTCGATGGAAAAGATCTTCGTGAGGGCTGAAATGGTGACCTCTGTGGTGATTGTGGAGCAACGGACGACATATGGGAAGTGGGAAAAGGCATCCGTCACTAGGAGCCACTGGTGGCCTAGGAATGGGCCAGCGAAGTCGAGGTGAATGCGTTCCCAGGGTCCGGACGGTGCCGGCCAGGAAAGGAACTTTTGAGGGG
This sequence comes from Vandiemenella viatica, assembly GCA_031002005.1. NCBI lineage: Eukaryota > Metazoa > Arthropoda > Insecta > Orthoptera > Morabidae > Vandiemenella > Vandiemenella viatica. The sequence continues at coordinate 9,588,987 of JARYHS010008074.1, read as the reverse complement.
GGCGGGGCAGTTGTTGGGCACAGATGGTACAGCGCCGCACCATCTCCGTGACATCCGTGGTAAGGCCGATCCAGAATACATGGCGTCTGGCAAGGGATTTGGTGCGGGCAATTCCCCAGTGTCCTTGGTGGAGAGTTTGGAGGATTGTCGGTTGTAGGGATCTCGGAACGACGACCCTCGGGGTGGAATTTGGTTCTGTGCGGAGGAGCACTCCCTCTACTACTGAGAGCTGGTGGCGGATGGAGTAGTAGAACTTGAGGTCTTGATGATGGCGTGGAGGGGAACGTGTTTGCCACCCGTGTTGGATGTGGTGTCGGATGACACGGAGGAGGGGGTCCTCCCCTGTGGCTGCCGCGACTTTTGAGGCCGTGACTGGAAATGTCTTCAGTGCTTCTTGTATGTCATCGTCGATCTGGAACACCAGAAGTTCCGACTTGTCGAAGGCAAGGTCTGGTCCCTGCGGTAGTCTGGATAAGGCGTCTGCATTGGCATGCCTGGAGGTGGTACGGAAATGCATGGTATATCTGACTGGGACAGGAATAGTGCCCAACGCTGGATGCGGTGGGATGTTTTGGTAGGCAGGG